>JBCJKH010017520.1:0-14756 GCA_039877255.1 Loriculus beryllinus
GTCTTCATTGTGAGTAAAGCTGGCAGAAATATGTCCTGTTTGAAACAAAACATGCTGCAGAAAGCTCCCAACCTGTTATTGGGGTGTGTGTGATCTATCTACCTATCTATCTATCTATCTATCTATCTATCTATCTATCTATCATCTATCTATCTATCTATCTATCTATCTATCTATCTATCTATATGTATCTATGTATCTATGTATCTATCTATCTACTTATCTACCTATCTATCTTATTTATAAATATATATATGTGTATGTTCTTGATTATTGGATATACACTGTATAAGATGTTTGCACATACTGTTTTTTCACACCAGGTGATTATTTCTCTGTTAACCTTAGACAAACTGAACTGCATCTGTGTGAAAAGAAAGGAATTTGCTTATGGATTACCTCTTAAATGCCAAGCTACCACAGAAAGAGCACAACTGAGTGATCACAAGATGATACACTTATGTGGACTGACACACATATACCAGGTTTGCTAAAGGAAGCATTCAGATGTTTAGGTTGTATAAGTTCCTTGATGTATAATAAGTACATATGGCAGCCTTTTCTTTAGACAGGACACTTGAAAAAACTCCTTCTCTCTCTTCTGCTTGATCAAGGATTTTGACACCACTTGTAAGAACTTGATTGCCTTTTAAACTTCAGCTGCCTCTGCCAAATTTACTTGAAATCAGCTAATGTTGTAAAAAAGATTCCTGTGGGGATGCACAGTGTGGCTGCAAAATAAGAAAATAAAAGGCATTCAGCTAATGGAAGTAATTCTGGCTCATTTCTGTATTCTATCACAAATCCCCATGAGATGAACTAGCTGGCATTTGTAACTGGCAGCTGCTGCCTAAGAGCTAGTGCAATCAATCTTCATGCTACTGCAGCTATCCACAGAAGAATAATCGGTGACTGTGAATCAACAGGCTGAAGCATGTACCATTATTCCTAGCCACTTAGAAGCTTCAAAATAACAGCTCACCAAAGCAGTAGCTTCTTATTTTCATGTCACACTTACTATGAATACAGCAGTTTAATACAGGGCATTTACAAAGTTTTACCCTACACATTGATCTCACTTTATTGGTTTGATATATTCAGAGACAAAGGAAACCAGACCAGCAGACAATACCACATCCATGTCTTAGTCATTCTGAACTTGGTTATCTACTGCATTCTGTAAAAACTAGTGATTTATAAACTGATATTTGATTCCAAACATACGAACTGATATATCAAGAAAGACCAGAGTATTAATCCCCCAGAGCATTTATACTACAAATTATAAGACAAAGTTCTGCCAAATGATATATTAAGAGATTGCTATCACTGGTTAATGTATGTAAGGATAGGATTTTTACATGTATATAGATTTAAAGAAGATACCTTTCTACTTGGAATTAAAAAAGCCACCAACACTAAAGGAAAATAAATAGGTAATAGAATCCTCACAGCTCTATGTCATTTTGTCAGGAAAAAATGAGGAATTGCCCTAAAACTGAAAAGTTCCTGCTTAGATTTGAAAAGCTGAATCAATCCAGACCTTTTTCTACTCAAGTACCACAGAGGACCCTTGTTCAATTTCGAATGTAACGTCCATGTTCTGGCAGTTATGTGTGCCAGTGAATCACAAACTGACTACTATTAATACTAGATTTAATAGTATTTGTTTTAACTTAAATGTCCTGAATGTACTGCATCTAAGTTCAATCAGATGCCTTGTTATGGTTATATACAGTGGGGCAAACAAGAGAGAAATAGATGGCTACTCTTCACATTGATATGCGGCATTTTGTGTTTGAAATCACATTTTAGTCTCACTTCAACCAGTTGTTTTCAGGTCATGGAACGTAGATAAAGGGACTCATGGGCTACTTAGACTGCAGAAGGTAACTGCAAAACCCAGTGCCAATGGCTGCCATGAATTTAGATTGAGTTATCCAAAGCAGAACTCTGGTGCAACTGGGAATGTATCATTCATAGTTTTCTGTTAAATCATTATTACAGTGAGAAATTACTTCTGTAAAATAGTTCTCTAATCCTTCTCTTTGTTAGTTTATTTTGGACAGGCATATTCATTAAGCTGTGATACTCACAGTGATTCATGTCTGTTTCCTCAGGGAACCATGTTAGATCAAAGTCCATTACAATAATGAGAAGCTTACTATATTTTCTAATACATACTACTTTTCATTAGAGCTGCCAGAATGCTGAGAGATGGATGGAAGGATGAATGCTTCGGGCAAATACAAGTATTTTTAGGAGTGCCTAATGGTCATCTTCAGTTGTTACTGATCCAGAATCATTTGTTAACAAATTGCATTAAATCTCTTTTTCCCCCAAATAATTCAAATAATATGCAGCATCCCCACATGATTCCTCATTGCTTTTTAAATTTAAAATTAGCTATTTACTGGGAATTCCGAGCATCTTATAGGCTGGCAACATGACTTGCTATTTATTTCAAAACCTCTCACAAAGGGGCCTGTCAGAAGCCTTTTGAAATTCCTTTTAAATTATGTTCAACAGATACATTTCATCTCTTACTTTGTGCTCTTTCTCAAGGAATTCTTGAAAGGTAGAGCAGCACAATTTGCCCTTACAGAAGCTGTGTCTTGGTCCTTATCATATTATGCTTATCTTAATGTGTAATCTAGTCTTGAAGTAGATTCCATTTGAGGTCTTATCTTTCCCAACTAGAGCAGATTAAAGAGGAAAGTCTTTGTTCATTGAAGTGCTGTGACTTTCTTGCTCTCAAATCCTTGGAATTCAGAGACAGAGCCTTACAAGGCCACTGTCTAGCAAGAAGTTTTGTGCACTTGCTTATCCCAGAGCACAAACACTCTGCCTGGCTTAAAATTACACGTGCGATCAAATACCCTCCAACCTGTATCAAACAAGTAAAGAAACTGAACCTTGGTGAAGAAAACCAGCAGAATGCAGCTATCTCAGGGAATTGGCACTTTCTTTGCCCCTTTCAATATAGTTTTCATAAATCACGTACACCACTCGGCTCAAGAGAAGCTTTCTCTTTTAAATCCCCCATTTTCATTAGTGCTCACTTCCTCAAACGCGGTTTTTGCCATACCAAAGGAGCTGCCAAATGTTTCCAGAAGAAGCACATGATGAGAGCACTTCTTGGTGAGGAAAATGAAAAGAAAACATGTGCCTGACTTTTCCAAAGGCCCATGTTAGTAGTTCTGTCTACATTTCGGTTTGCCTCACATGAACAGCTTCGAAAAGAACCCAACACCTCACACCAAAGGGACAGAATGAGCCTTTCTGACGTTTTTCCAGTGGAAAATATGCCTCCTCTACTCCACCTTCTGCTGTATCTCCCTTACTGTGAGGTTGTTTAGTTTCGCTGTGTTAGCATCCGAAGCAAGCCATTTTTGCTGCGTGTAACTGGGTCTTTTAACTGTTGTAAACCCTTTGAAGTTTCCTCCTTCTGCAAAGAGGTCAACGCGGTCTTTCTTGTGCCCTTTCAAAAGGACCTTTCATTCAGTCCTGTGTTTGGTCAAGTTGCTGTGGGCTCTGCTCTGGCCTGGTACCATGAATCCCATCCGTCCGTCCGTCCCCCCCCCCATACACAAGCAATTGCTGCTTTCGTTGCTACTGCCGTTTGTACTCCTTAGTGCTTCTTTCATTTATCTTCGCTGACACACCAAAGGAAAGAGGGGGCTGAAAGGGGAGAATTTGGCTGTAAGCTAAATTGATTGCATGTTATATTTCATGGAAGTCTGGCAGGAAGAGTTGAGTGATCTCAAGAGTTTCAGGAATATTTTCATTCCTATTGTGCAAATCAATCAAAGCACAGCTCAGCCCCAGCTGCCCGCCCCTGGCAGCCCATAGCAGAGCTTGCTGCATTGTCAACAGAGGTTTGAATAGAACAAAAGTCTCCCAAGTGGACACTGCATTCACTTGATGGGGTCACATATCGCCCAACATTTAATAAAACTCACATGAATTTGGAAAGGATTCCCAGATGGAATGACTGGAAAAGTAGTGAATTTAGCCAGCAGAAGGGATGCCCTAAAATCAAGGTGATGCTGTTACATGTGGCCGTTAATATTCCGTTTAGATATCAAATACCATGGGTGCCTTGGGACTATTAGGATGAATTCTTGCCAAATAAACACCCACTCTGGATCTGTCATGGAGCAATTTGTTTAGAGTGGGTTGCTTCATTCATGACACCAGCTGACCAGGCTGGTTTGGATCCTCCACAGCTTTCCATGCTTCTCTGCAGCGTGATCATAAACCTGCAGAGCTAACAGCTCCAGAAACGTCGAGGCTCAAGCAACACCTAAGCAATTGCCCCATTAAGTGCTCGGGCAGAGGTGTCTCCAGCAGATCACACGCTTTCCCTTGACACCAGGGCATTGTCTTAACCTTTTCTGAGAAGCAGAACAACCGCTGCCCTTCCCCTCTCATCCTGCCTTTTCCTCTTAAGCCCAGGAGCTCCCCATGCTCTCCCAAAAGTTATGGTCACTCTGCTAAGCTGGTCTGCCACCAGGCCCTGATAAAAGGGTGATTTTAGTAATCCTAAAACCGCTGCTAAAGTAAGGAACTCTTACATTCTGACACAGCACGGGAGGTTTTAATTTCATGCCTGAAACCAGAGTGAGAAGTAATGACGCTGCATTCTCTGCGCTGCCTTAGGCTATCTAAAGAACACAAAGCCATAGGATGTGTCACTGTTCAAACATTCAAAAGGAATCCAAAGGAGCACTGTGTGCTCCTTCCTCCCACCTTATCTAGCTCACCGCTAGCTTTGGCAATCACTGTCGCAAGTGAGAGCTGAGGGAATGCTGAGTCTGGAGTCATCACTCAGCTAACAAGTCAGTGCTTCTGTGAGATACACAGCAACTTGCTGGCTGCCAGCACCTTATTTTGGACACAAGTCAGACTAGAAAGGGAGAATGGATGCAAGAGCTGCTCCCAAAAACCTGTGCAGGCCTCCATTCTGCAACAAACACCGTGTGCCCAGTGAGGGGTTTGAAGGGCAAAGCTTGTAATACTGCATCTGCTTTTAGGGGGCATATTAATCCCCTCTCTCTGCAGCACGCTACAGAACCTTCTATTCATTTGCTTTTTAATAACTGATTTGCTCAGTACAAATATATGTCTATACTTATGAGAGGAGGAATTGGCAGGTACCATTTAAAATCAATGCAAACATGGAATATAGGGAGCATAAAGGTCAGAAGAAAATCCCTGAAAAGGGATATATAGGGACATACTTTGAAGATAGGAATTATTTTCATACTTTGTTTTCTTCTTTGTCTTTAAAGAGCAACACTTATTGTTAGTAAAATGCTCTGGATTAATTTTTCCAGCTGGCTGCCCAAATTTTTTCCACCAATGCTATGTTTCTGCAGCCAGAAGAGCAACAGTACACAAAATGTGCTTGCCCTTCATCCTTTTTTTATGCACAGTTACTCGTAATTTCATCCGGATGGCTCAGAAACCCAAATCTTGATTTTATTGGGAAGGCTGGAGTTTTCAGAAGAGCTGAGGGAGAGACTCCAGCTAAATATAGGTGACAGTTATTGTCTGCCTGCAATAATCGCTTCAAAAATCTCAGCCCCAAAAGCCCATGTGACAGCTATCAGTACAAGGATCTAGCAGAAAAACTGTATTCTTGCTGTGACTTTGCAGAGGCAGTCAGAAAACCACAGTTGAGAAACATTTAAAAGCAGAACAAAACTTTATAGCCTTGGAAAGTGAATGCTCTGACACCCAGCCAGGGTATTTCATAAGCACCGAATGCAAACAAGATCTTCGAGCAGCATGCGCTTTTCCAATAGGAAGCCTGTAGGAAGTGTTGTTACTAACCAAAAGTAAATCATTTGCCTAAAGTGCACAGCTGCTTTCAAGCTCTTGGATCTGTAGCTAGAAGACTAGGTACACGGGGTATACTTTCACTGTTAACTACAGAGGTAATTGTTCAGTTCTCTGCCTGCAAGCATCAGCTGACGGTTGATAACTGATGCACCATCAATTAATCTCCATCAGGTACCAAACTGACTTTGTTGACTAATACTGAATGCACTGTTACGTACCACAGTTCAAAACACAGGTGTGCTGATAAGGAAAAAGCATGTGCCTGAAACTCATTTGCTGTTAGAATCAAGGAATCAGCTGGGTTAGAAAAAAACCTGTCAAGCCCAACCATTCGCCAGCATTGCCATGGAAATATTCAAGGTCAGGTTGGACACAGGGGCTTGGAGCAAGCTGCTCCAGTGGAAAGGGTCCCTGCCCAAGGCAGGGGGTTGGAACTGGATGAGCTTTAAGGTCCTTTCCAACACAGACTATTCTTGATTCTGTGATCACGACTCATCCACTTAATCAGATACAGTCTTAATTTTCAGCTGAAGTAACTGATAAGGACATCTGGGTTTGTGCTGCTCAGAAGAGATCAACCAGAAGACTCAGCTCTGTTTCTGCACTGAACGTGTGAACGAATGCATCCAGAAGGAATCATTTCATTCCCATTGAAATGTGTTTCCTCAAGTTTTCCAGTCATCCTCTTCCTGCAAATGTTTGAGCCGGTATGACTGATAACACAAACATTATGGAAAGCAAACACCAGCCAGCTGTGAATGAAAGAAATGAGTTCAAAATCCAGGGAGGACATCGGCCAAGCTGGTACCCCTGCATATAGTTCCTGAGAAAAAGGGACATCAGCTCTTGTGGCTGAATGTATGCTACTTGGTGTAATTAGCTAAGTTGATGGAACAAGGAATTGAGCCCCAAATCTGGGATATATTGTAAGGGGTGAGCAGTGAGGCATATTTCTGTCTGCTTAAGCTTGGGCTCAGCCTGCAGTGCAGCTGTATCTCACAGGGCTTTGTGTAGGTGCTGTACTGAATCTAGGACTCTCTCTCTCTCTCTCTTTTTATATATATATATATATATATATATACAGTATATACAAAGTGTCATTATATAGTCATTTAAATGTGGGTCACTTAAAGCAGGCCTCCTGCGCTCTGTGCTTCGCATGCTTTTTCCTTTCTTATTTTCTCTTTTAACCTTTATCACTTCAGTTCTTTTCTATTTGAATCCTGGAATGTAATCAGCTGGAAAACCAGGCACACAGAAAACAGCACTGTGGGGCTCTCAGCCAGGTCCAGCACTGCCCCAGGAAACACTGGGGCACCTTGACTGCACCCGGTATCAGGAGGCACTCAGCACCTAGCATGGCTGGCCAATGTAAAGGAATGCTGGCAGGAGGCTGATACACTGGGATTAAAGGTGGTGTATAATTAGTCCACATGACTTTTGCTGATGATAATTGCAGGTAACCGGCTGCACTCTGCTAATCCCAACGACTGTCACTGAGCACTGAGGGCATGCGTTATCTTCAAAGGTTTCAGGTTTCATTTCAAACAAGGAGTTATCCATCAATAAAGCAGAAAGCGATTGCATTAACGTGCTCTCTGCCAAGTCTGCCTCACAAAACACGTGCAGAGCTTTATTTGCCAGGGCTTCCCTGCTGAGCAGCCCTGCCCCTGTGCCTCCCCTCTGCGGCACAGCCAGGCACCAACAGCTCTCGGGAATGGCAGGAACGCCTCAGTAATTCACCGCTGGGAAATGCAACAAGTAAATACTTGAACTGTGTTGTCCAGTGAAAAGGAAACAAGATCATCTTGCGGGGCATGAAAAGATGTTAATCGCATGAGCAGTAATCTCTTTGGCTGCTCAGCGTGCCACGCTTGGGCTTTGTTTGCCTTGACTTATCTGGCTTACTTATCCCAGTCTTGTGTGAGCGTAGAGGTGGCGGAGGGCCTCTGTAAGTGTGCACGAGATCAGCTACTGGAGAAGGGGCAATGAAACGTTAAGGAGGGAAGGTGGTATCATAAAGAAAAAGCAAGCTTCAAGGCCACCTATCTAGACAAAAGGGCTCAGACAGGTAATAAAAGCAGAAAATCATCGAGACAGCAATGAATTATGGAGGCTATTTAAACCCACAAGTGAATTCATGGAATCGGCTTCCCCTGATGCATTATAAAACTGCTTTTCCCCAGGAACTGGAGATACCCAAATTTGTATTGCAGAGTAATTACAGCTTTATTTCAGCAGAACTGGGAAAGGGGAGTTCAGCTCGGTCAAAATAGCATGGATATTAATAGCGTTAAACTCTCTGGATCTCAAATAGTGCCAGGAAATCATTAACATCACATTTAACAATTTCAGGTACTTCTGGTTTTGAACTCCATTTTTATTATTTATGGAATCTTGATTGCAGAAAAAAAACACACCCAGCACTTGTATTTAGATTCTGTTTACAAAGAGCTCTGTGTTCTCCCTGGGACTTGCATAAGAACAGAAAAGTAGATTATGTGGTTTCTTAATAGTCCTTCACAAAGGGTCTTCTGTTTCTGACAAATGGTTTATGCAAATGTATTCTCTGTACTGCTTCAAGCAGCTCTCATGGAAAAATGACATTTTGCAATAGGGAACAATGAATATTCAATGCATCATTTCTTAGGTGAGCTAATGGACAGCTTGTATTCCGTGGCTGCTGCCATTCTCGACTTTTGAAGGGTGGTGGGAACTGCAAAGCACTGGCTTTTGGCCCTTCCAACTGTATCCCAAGAAAGGCAATTTGGGACTTTAAATTGCAAACTCGAAGTAAATGTTCAGTTTCTGCAATCTCAGCTAAAGGGGCTGCTTTACAAAGGGCAGTAGAGATAAAAAAGTCTAGCTGCATCCTTGAAGTCATAGCTACTGCTGGACTGTGGGAGGGCAAGAGGGTGAAGGCTTCACAAAAGCCTCCCACAGATATTAATCCCTGGTGTGAATGGCACAAAAAAGAAGCAATTTGGAATGTACAGGCTGTATCTTACAGACCTTATTCATACAAGCAAGCACGCTGAAGTCAATGGCTGTGTTTGTATTTGGGCTAGGACTTGCCTGAAAGCAAAGGCTGCATGAGGAGCCCTCATTTTGTAGCCCAGTTCAGAAAGGAAGGGTTGGCAGTGGGAATATGACCTTTTCATGACAAAACTGACTTGACCCATCTATTCACATGAAACTGCTATATATAAATTATAGTGTTAACTTGATAGAGAGCAAGAAACCAAAAGGAGTAAGCAAAACAAGTTAAAGTACCTATCATGTGCATGTTGAAAGCCTCCTTTGCCTTTCATGCACCCCATGTAATAGCAGTAAGCTTTTTGAGGTGTGTCCCATAAGTGAACATAGCAGTTTAGGGAAAACAGGCAAGCTTCACTCTTTCCTCCTCTCTCTTCTGCATTCCTGCAGGGTTTTGCAAACACTTTCCTGGTGGTTTTTGGGGATAGGACACGAGCTGTTCACTAAAGTTTTTTCTCAAGGGTAAATGAATCTCAGCTTGTTCAATTCCTTAGTCATTTGTATTTTATTCATGGCAGTCTTCTACAGTTACCAGAAAGCTGGATAACTACGTTTGTGAAACTTACTTAGACATTTGGACATAAAGAATTATTCCTGAAACCTTCATGCAGATTGAAAAGAAGATCAGCTCCCTTCTGTTCATTTACAGCTAAGGTATACGGTGTATGAAGCAGAGTAATTAATATCTCTGATCACTGGCCTTTTCAAGTTCACCGCATTAAGTGCAACTGGAGGTTGGAAAACAATTTCATGCATATAAATGTTTTCTTTGATTAACAGGTGACCTTGAAGCAGAGATTTTGGACATGCTTTAAAACTTGCATTCCAAGCAGTGAATTAGCAGTGAATCGAACAGCGATGTTGTAAAACAAAAACACGCATTAGATATTTCATTTCCACACAATCATCTGAAGTTAACAGCCCAAATTCAGTGTTCACTCACCTCACCACAATTCCTGAATTAGTTCAACCTATAATACATCTATTCAACAAGGTAATTGTGGACAAGAACTCAGCAGCGGAGAATGCAGGTTCTGCATTACAGGATCAGATTGTTTTACAAGCTATGTCCAGAAAAAGCAGAAACTTACTGCTTAGTCCAGACCTACATAATAGCAATATATGTCAAAAAGACTGCAGTATTGCCCTTCCTTTAGTTCCATCAGCAGAGGTGCTTTTAGAATCTTCCCTAAGGAACTGTTCAAGAGGTGAGTACTAAAAAGCTCCAATCTCCACGTGGCAATATCATCCACTGCTAGAGGTTTAAATTAATCTTCAAGGCTGGTGAAAAGGCCTTCCTCCTTGGTGGAGGCTGAGGGTTTGCTAAATATATGTTTTTAATGGCCTTGTGTGGACTGTATGTGCTAATATCAAGATTCTAAGCTGAGCATTGTTTCCAGCTCCCCTTGGCCCACATTTCTGGCTGACGAACAAACAAATATCGAAAGTAATTCACAGAGGAAAAAAAAATTACTGAAAACACCAAAGATGTGTTCCATTTGTAGATTTAATTAAGATATCGTGTCAAAAGAAAAGCACTCAGTCACAGAATAACCATTTCCTGCTGCTGTATATGCACGAAGCCAAAGCTGAGGAGTTTATTTTCAAAGTAGGAGATACTGGTCCTGCCACAGCTGCCAAGACAAGCGATATGACATCTTGTAGATGACTGGAGTTGGTTTAATAACTTAACCTCATGGAAATCCTGAACTGCTGCTTGACAGTGAGGAGGAGAGTGTCAGGAGAAAGATCAGGGCTGTACTTACTCTTTCCATTGGGATCAGTTGCTGGCCATAAGCATCCATTGTAGTTGGGGACCGGCTTTTTGGTCAGATCCATCAGGGTTGTTTCAGAGCACATGAAAGCACTCTCAGTGTCACCACAACTTTGGACCCCTAGTTTCACCGGATCCTTTGAATTCGGACTGTTGTTCTGAAATCTGACTGTTGCTGAGAGTGCAGTTTGTGTCATCTGCCCCTTTTGCTTACCTGGCACTGGTCAGAAGTCCAGCTTCTTAACATCGCTTGCATGGTGAAGCTGGGGCATTCTCAAATGTAAACCAAGGTGAAAAACTGGACTGATTGCTATGGATCACAGCCAGAAAAGAGCTGGGAAAGCAGCTGAAGAGGATGGAGTAGGTGGAGCACTCTGACAGCTCCCCAGGGGGACTGTGGTCCTCTGAGACCTATACAGAGTCTAAACAGGTAGAGAATGCCTTTTGCAATCTGGGGCCAGAGTGAAAGAGAGATTTAGGATGCCAAATCCACTCCTGATCAGTATTTCCCTCCCTGGTGCATATTGTAGACAAGCTAACATATTTTAGCAAGTAAAAGGCCAGCTAGGCTACTTTCAACATGTAATGAACATGAGGAATAAAATGAGTTGTTATTTTGAGCTGCAATTTCCAGGTGCAGAAGGTGCCTCTTCTGATAAATAAATAAACAGGCATGTAAGCATCTTAAACAGCACATGAAAGTCCTCAGTTTGCCTAAATTATTGCATGTCAAGTTGCAGCTGAAAAAGCATTCCCATCTCTCCATCAGGCTACTTCATTTGTTATGAATAGATCCTTGATGCAGACAAAGCCAAAACCCACTCTGTCCCAAGAACTTCCCCAGACATGCACAGATAAGTGCTATTATGTTTGCAAATCACGTTCCTGACACTGAGCCTAACATGAAGAGAAAATGGCTTAAGACTTGACCAGAATCAATAGCAAGACTGTAACAGAAATTGGGAGCACAAACTCAGACTCCTATTATTGTAACCTCAAAGTTCCTCTCAAATTCCTTCTTGGAAGTCATGCTCGCCCTACTTAGAAAGATACTAAAATCCTGCTCAGGAAAAGCTGCTCATGGGGAATAAACTACTGAGCTGGCATTAATTTCATTTTACTCTAGTGTTCTGCAAGATGACATATTTTACATGAGCTCCACTGTGTAAGGTTCTTATATTTATCAACTTAAAAAGGAAAGTTTGACATGAAATTTATTTCTTGGATAACATACTGGATGCTCCTGAAGTCTACACTGAAGCATGAAGTGATAGTGTCTGTTGAAGCAATCAGTTCTTATTGACAAGTCTGGTTAAATTATCAGGTTGTATGTAATTTTATTTGAGTGTAGGAAAATGAAGGTTATAGCCAAGAGCTTGGTGGGGTTTTCTTTCCCGAGATGATGATTTATTCATTTTGGCTTCAATAGCTACGGTGTCAGGCGTATTTTATATTTTTCCAACTTTGACACTTCAAACATTTGATTTCCCTTTGCAACTTCCAACCTAAAACATGTTTCCCATTATAGATATTCAAGTGACTGCCTTGCACAGACTGACTCACGAGGCTGGTTTTTATTTTCACAAAATATATAACCCTATTTGAATAAAATACAGATGGTGTCCAATACATTAAACACAGCAAATTTGCCATTCCCTCCTTCATCCCCTCTGTGTTCCGTTTCCCACATTCTCTGTGGCTGCATGAAATCTTATCAGCCTCAACAGCTCCGAGAGGACATGGCAATAGAAATTCAGTGCTGCTCGTATCTGATTTGCTACAATAAATAATGTGCCAATATATTTTCCATTAATTATTGGTATTTTTCCTTCTATTTTGTATTGGTTTTTTGTAGGATTCTGCCTTTGGAGCTCTGTTTGCAAGTGAGCTGCATCCCTCCTGGAAGGTACCAAACAGCCAGCTTCACGTGGTCCTGTGATAGAGTTTGAATTAAAGGAATAGGCACCAAATAACTTTCTTTCCCAGGTGGCAGCTGGAGCAGATTCAGCAGCCTCTTACATTGCCAAACAATTTGGGAGGCAACAAAAGGCAATATACTAACAGTATAGTAAATAAACTGAGTAAATTAGTAAAAACTGCTGAAACTAGCTGAAGAAACCTTCTGGGTTTCTATGGAAGCGTAAGTATACATCACAGGATACACAGGCATCAAGTTTACTTGGAATGCACAAGATCCAGGATTTTTAATAAGATCCTATCAGCACACTAGATGGCATTGGAGGGTGCTCTATCTCCTCATAGAAAAAAGGGAGCTTTTGCCAGCAGTTCACAGTAAGTTTTATTAGGAACACAAGTAGTTAAGGAATTAATTCCAAGCAAGCTAAAGGCATGTTCCATGCAACTTTGGTGTGGGAATTGCAGCACGCAGTATGAACCAAGGCTCGCTGAGAAGCCATTGCATTGCTGCAGTTTCCTTCTGTCACACAAACCACCTCTCAGCTCAAACTGGAAGACTGATATTCAGGCAGAAATGAGTAGCCAAGTGTACTGGGGAAACCGAGAACTGATATTACATGGGCCAGTGACTCCAGAGAGGTAGGAGTTAATCTGTTCCTGAGAGTTAGCATGGAATTTTTGGTACTGCATATTTGTTACCCTCCCCTGCCCAGCAAATTATACAAATATTATATAAATGGTATCTCTATTTTTCTTACACCTTTTTTACTATACAGTTCTCATACCCCTTTCCTATTACTTTTAAAATGAGATATGTTTTCCATTCTGTGATATTTTTGGTTAGCATCAACATCCACTGTGGAATTACTGCTAATTTGAGTCACCTACTCTTGTCCATTGATTGTTACTGCAAAGAAGCAGTTGCGCCACAGCTACAGTGGTTTCTGAACTGCAAGGTTATTATCACACAGTTCTCTTTATATACACTCATTAGTAGCTGGTAAAAAGAAGCAAAGAGGAGCTTATTCCCATATGAGCACATGATTCTAGGAGCTTGGACTTTAAGAAATGAACTGTATATCAGAATAATTATAGGTCATGGACCATGTGCTGCAATGTAAGGCAGTGAAATGGTGATTTACCCTCTAAGTCATTAAACTTTTCAGTTCTCCAGGTAGACTGTGCAGAGTTTGCTGGTAAATTCATTGTCTATACAACCGAATGAGCATTTTGGTTTTTGACTCTGTGATATTCTCTCTGCTTGAGAGCTGCCTTTTATCAAAATCCTATAATGAATCAGAAATCAGAGCCATACACAGATGAAAACACACTTCCAAAAGTGCCATTGTGCCCCTGGTCTATCTATCTGATGAGATGCTCTGCATTCCTCTTGTGTATTTACAGAAAGCTGCAATTTGTAACTACCAATTTGTACCATTATCTTTATACGTGCCAGATACTTCTAGTATTGAAAACTGGAAATTGATCTAAGGGCATACTTGAAGTCGGCAGGATGATAAATCACAGTGGCATTATACCTGTTAAACACTGAGTAGAACTTCTATTCCTTTCCTGAGATTATTTATCTAATAGTATGTCTTTAATTTTCTGTGTCTTGCTAAAAGCTTCCATCTGAAAGTAAGGTAAGTCTTCATGTTGCCATTATTTAACTCTCACAGGAACGTATATGCATGCTCACACACACATGTATGTATATATGGGAAAACCAGTGTATTTCTCCTCACATTTCAAACACTTAGATCAGTGTTTGATCTAAGACTTGTTTGATCTTAGACTAAGTTTGATCTTAGACTCAGAGGCAAGTTTTATTCAGTTTCTAGCCCATAGACAGTTTAAAATCTAACAGTCTGATTCTGTTTCATGTGAACATAGATCAAGGATTAACTGAATTACACTGGTAAAATCAAGCTAAGATCAGCTTCTGGCTTTATCATTTCAAGTAGCCACTGGATAGTTTAGTCTTCCTTCTGAGCCTCGCAGTCATTTGCTGAAAAACTGTGGTTAGCAGAGATTTTTTGTTTAAAAGCCACAATTTCTAATAAATGTGTTGTTTGCCCTCTGGCTGGACATCAAAGGCAGTTTCATAACAAGGGTGGCTCCTACTGAATTAGTCTTCCCCAGTTGGCATGGGGAAGTGGAGCACCTATTACACAAAGGCAAT
>JBCJKH010017525.1:0-25441 GCA_039877255.1 Loriculus beryllinus
ACATCCTGGGCATGACGTGCTGTGGTATGGAATACCTCTTTGGCTAGTTTGGGTCAGGTGTCCTGTCTCTGCTTCCTTCTGGCCTCCCCTCCTCCCTGGCAGAGCATGAGACTCAGAAAGTCCTTGGTCTTAGCGACAACTAAAAGCATTGGTGTTATCAGATATGTTCCCAGGCCGAAAGTCAAAACACAGAACTGCATCAGCTACTAAGAAGGAGAAAAAATAGACTGTTACTGCTAAACCCAGGACACCCTGCTCCCTCATCATTCATGCTTTGGATTCCTCTTCCATTCTCCCACGCATGATGAAAAGTACTAATGTGCAGTTGTTTTCATAATATACTTCTGAAGTAACTCTTGCAATATGTTTTTTTAAGCTCCTAAAAGACGCAGACCTGCGCGCTCAATATTTGATGGCTTTCGGGATTTTCAGACAGAAACCAGTAAGTGTCTATCAGATCAATAAGCTCAAGTTTGTTTGGGTTTTTTTAATGCAAATTAGAGTGGAAAATCCTTTCCATTTTAAGTTAGGACAGCTTTCAGTTGTTGAAATGTTTTTTTAAATTGCCTACTGTATAGCAAAAGTGTGGGGTTTTCTAGTAACAGTGCTAGGCTGTTCATTGTAGTGTCAGTACTGTTTGCTGACATGCCTCTTCCACATTTGTGGTACAGTTAAGGTTATTAGATTTTTGTTCTGGGTTGGCTGAGAGTACTGAGTAATGGACACATGAAGCAGGTAGTAAGGGTCAAAACACTTTTCCTGTGTTATGTAAGTAAAGCCTACAAACAGTATATTCTGGCTGCTTTGGTATGGCAGATATTTTCTTGACAGCTCTGAGCACATTTAGTTTTCTGCTCTAGAGAGAACTGAAAAGGGAGAATAATTTAACACCCATGTAGAAATTAAGTTTATTCACTAAATTTTTCTTGGCTAGCCAGTAGTTATTCTGGCATTTGAATTAGATTTGAGTAGCCCTGAGGCAGCTTCCTTGGCCACACACAAAGTTCCCATGAATTTAATTGCTGTGTACCGCTGTTCATATGTAGAATCTTCAAATGACAAAGCACTGAGCTGTTACTTAAGCCATTAAGCTTCACAGACTATGATTTTTTTGACAGCAGAACAGATATTTCACAGATGAGTTAGAGCTGTCATGCAGTTGTTGTCACTGATGTTGCTGGAGTGTTCAAGAGGTCTAACCATGGACCAGGTTCCCATGTAGTTAGGTGCTGTTGGATGCTGAACTGAAAATAAGTGTTCATGATTATTTTCTTTCACTTGACAGGTTTGCCTAGGGTTTTCTGGTAGTAATAAACTCAACAAGTGCAAAGCCACTGTCAACTGTGTTAATGAAAATACATCATTTACCAAATCATTGTACCCTTAGATTTTTTCTCATCATCTCTACTCGTTTATCGATGCACAATACGTCAAGTCATTGTGAAGGCTTATGATAAAACTTTATGATAAAACCATGCTTTTTGGTGAAGCTCCATAGATAAATATCACTGGCAAGCTCTGAAAAAGTGGCCCTGGCCTTAAAAGTCCAGATTATTTCCTGGCCCTAGGCCTCCTTCACAGAGATGCTTTTTTCCCTGTGGAATCCAGAGTCTGCTCAAAAATGGGTTGTATGTTATAGCCTGTTGACAGCTCCTTTCACTACTGTAAAGCTTGTGGTTGTGGGATAGTTATTGCATATTTCAGCTGTCTTGATTCCATATAAAATACATCATATCCATGCATTTTTAGGTGAGTAATTGCTGTGATTTGCTTTTCTTGTATATGTTCATGTCTATGTAGGAAATATGTTCTGTATTATTTTGAATGAAATTGATAGCACTAAAAGAAACATTCTCAAAGTGTGGTACTTGAGGGTAAACAAGGCTGAAAATCTGTTCACCTGAAAGAGACAGTAGTATAAGTCATGGCTGCTTTTTTTGCTCGTTTATTTTGAAATACTGGCATATGACCTTGGCTGATACATTCATTAAGATGATTTTTAAAAGCAAAATAAATGCCCAGTGCTTGAGGAAGTTAGGGCAGGCAGGGTTCTTCCCTTACATAGCAGCACATCTTGTTCAGTGGGACCTGACCTTGTGACTTTAGTGCCAAAGTATATGACATCCAGCAAATAATAAACCCATCTTCTGAGTATTTTGTCTAATTTAGCTTCCTTTCCTCTGGGGCTGTGCAGTTCGACAGGAGCAGGAGCTACGAAACGGTGGGGCAGTAGATAAGAAACTCACTACTCTAGCAGATCTCTTCAGACCTCCCATTGACCTGATGCACAAAGGCAGCTTTGAAACGGTAAGTTCTGAAATGTTGGTGTACTTTCTTTTGTGATGACCATGTGCAGTGTGGAAGCCTCGTGTTCAACTGTATAGTGATAAATATTTGATGGGCTGCATATGGAAATGCTAATGACTTATTGAAGGACTTAATGTGGTCTACCATCATTAGTTATGCTTAAATGTCAGTGTGGCAAATCACACTTGGTGAGAGACTTTAGTGCACAAGGGAGGCTGGTCGAAATGGAGAAATTTCATCCCTCAAAGTCTCTTTATAGAGCATGATACAGAAAAAGCTGAAGTAAGATTGCTTTTGATAGGTGAGCAAGTACTTTGCAAGGGGCAGTATAGTTTTCAGCATAGCCCTGCTAAGAAGCTCAGGTGAAGTTCTATTAACACAGCTATGTGGTTTTTGATACCTGAGCTAGTGAAAGTATTTTGAATGTGGCATTGTCATGAAGGCACAACTTTTATCTTCAGTAGAGGCCTTGCTCTTGCATAAAATCATAGTGGTTGTCTTTTCCATCTGGTCATGATGGAGAAGTATCCAAGAGATTGTCTGCCTCAGAAGGGGACCGTTAGCTTTAATAATTTCAGGTGTCACCTTTCCTTTCTGTGTAGGCATGTATGGATCTAGTAATGAGTTATAGTATGGATTAGTGACTTAAGCAATGATTAGAAATATGCAAACTGGTATATATTTTTATTTTTTAAGTCCATAATTTTAGGTATTTTTCAGAAGTTGCAGTTACAACTGAACTTCCACTGGACATCTTTAAGTAGCTGAGATTGAGGAGGGTAGTGGTGATTATTGTATGATGACTTCATGAAAATACAAATTGAGCATTAAATGGTGCAATACAGATACTGCACATAGTGCCAAACATGTACACTTTCTGGTATTGGCATCCACCTTTTTTCTGTACTTGTACAGTTCCTTGTCCAATGAGATACTCTTCATTTCAAACTGATGCTCCTAAACTTCACCACGATAAAAATCTTAAGCTTCTCAATTTGTTGACCCTTACAACTCACATTTTACATTTTACCTGTAGACTGATGTACTACTTTTAGCCTGGAACAGTGTCAGGCGTCTTGTGAATCCAGTGATCAGTCTCTCGGAACTCATCTTTAGCAAGCTACTGTTAGCTTCTTCCTTTTCTGTACGCTTAGAGAAGCATTTATAAACTCTAATAAATCAGATGTATGTGACATTCGAAAGTACCAAAGAGTAAATACTGTCATTTTGATGCTTTTGTAGTTTAGTGTTAACCTAAATGGGGTTTATTATTATTGATACGTTATATATTCTAACCTCTGGAGGGTGTACAAGAACATTGTCGTTGTTTTGCCACGTATGTTTGTCATAGAATCATTTAGGATTTCTGACTTTATTCAAACTTAACAAGAGTGGTGGCATCTGGTCTTACTAAGGCTTTCATGTATCTTTGTTACTCATCTTTTGTTGCTCCTCTTTTGTGTACCCAAATTTTGATTTTGATAGGAAATAGATACAGTTATTTTTAGTTTTCCAGAAGAAACATGTTTTTCTTCAATTACAAAGAAACTTACCAGTAAGGTGCAAAAAGTTGCTGTTTCATTTTAACTCAGTAATACTAGCTTTTAGGAGTAGCTGAGATTTAACTTCTGTTGAAGAAAATTTCTCAAATGTTGAATGGCATTGATTTATTTGATATTTAACTGAAAGAGGACTGTGCTTCACATACAGAACAGCTTATGATTGCTATATTTGTAAAGTTAAGTATGTGATTAACTAAATTACGCCATAGAAATGTGGTGAAAAATATTTGATACAGAAAATCTATAAAAGGCATTGTTTTAATCCTGCAGGCTTTTTGACCATGACCACTAGATATTAGTTACGCAGTGACTGATGGAATGGGCTATACAAACCAGGAGTAAACAACTGATAGGTCAACATCTTGCTGGCCCTAACTGCCTTTTTTTTCCTATTAGAAAATGTCAGAGAAACTTTTAAAGCTTAAATACCCAATGTCACTAAAATAGTCTGTATTTGAGTAGTATTGCGTGGTTACAGTATTAGGCCGTTGTCAGTTAAGATTGCACAAGGGGTTTGTAACTGCCATTTCTTGACTGTAATATCAAGCTTTAATGTGTCTTAAGTTTCATAGTTACCTCTTTAATGAAGATTTTTTACACACCAAACACGGTTTGTATGGAACAGCATGGTGGTGTTTTAATCTCAAAGACTGCTCTCAAGAATTGCACATGTTCCATCCCTTCATGCATATGATGTGAGATATGATTTAATTTCTGGTGGTACACTCTGGATTGACTTGGTTTACACTTCTTGTTTAGGGAGGAGGTAGTTCTGGTGCCTGCATTTCTGTGCTTAATACTCTTTAGGATTTCACTACTTCTGTGAAGTGACTGTAGTGTTACAGAGTTTCAGGTCTGTGTATGAAGTATCCTCTTTTTGCAAGTTGAACCTCTCTTAGATGCTCTCTGCTTCATGGCTGATTTTGCTTGTATGTAGCAAGCACCAGTAAGTTTGGAAGCTAATCTAGTCCTTGTACTCAAATGGTGCAGTTATCTTTGCATAAGGTGCTTCTAGACTGGCTGTTTGCCTAAGCATAGCCTGCAGATGCACCGTTGGCCTAGGAATGGTCGGTTGATGAAAGGATGTATGCCCTGTCTCATGCAAGAAGTATAAATGCAGCACAGATAGGCTATTTTGTGTTAGATAATTTCATTCTCTGACTTGGTCATCTGTTGTCTTGCAACCTTGATTAGGTTTTGTTTTGTTGTCTTGCAACCGTGCTTGATTAGCAGATATCCAGAAGGTCATAAGATGCTGGTTCCAGTTCCTTGTTTCTTCCTACTGACTTAAAGGAGTAGTGCATTTCAACAGAGCTGAGCAAGGGAGAACCACCACAACATTTATAAACCACTCATGGTTCAGAAAAGACGAATTAAAGGAAAACATGTTATTGTGAGTAGTACACAAGCTAGAGGTTATCCAGTTCTAAGTGTAAAATAAGACGACTTCCACTTACTGTCTAACAAGTTTGCTGGCTTCTTGCTATAAGTTGTCACAGTGATGAAAAATGTGACTGAGTAGAAAAAGTAAAGGTGAACTCAGGACAGATGGGCTTTGTTTTGG
Organism: Loriculus beryllinus; assembly: GCA_039877255.1. Classification (NCBI taxonomy): domain Eukaryota; kingdom Metazoa; phylum Chordata; class Aves; order Psittaciformes; family Psittacidae; genus Loriculus; species Loriculus beryllinus. Next base: position 5,434 of record JBCJKH010017525.1, read on the forward strand.
TTTTGTGTTTGTCCCCTTGTATAGGAGATCTGCTACCTCTGTCTTTGAAAGTTCATGCCCTGCTGATTGCTGAAAGCTTGAACAGAGATGTTTGCAAGGAGTGATTGTTCTGTATTTACCCAATGTGTGTGCTCTTTAAATGCCTGGTGATGACTTTTATACCTTGAAAGAGGAAGAGAAATGGGGCCCAGTTGATACTGGAAACAGCAAATCTAAAGCCCTGAGACTTTTGGGATACACAAGCCAGATCTTAAGCCTTCCCTTGTTCTTTTGTCACTTACCAAAATAACCCACCAATATAATCTCCAAGCACATAGCATTTCTTCACCCCACACTCTTTCCACCCCCTCAGATGAAAAGCAGTAGCTGTGTAAGAGCAGAGATCTGTGTGTGTGAGATGATGGTGTCCTTTTATATGTTATATGTAAAGCCTATTTGTTTTTTCTAGAAGGAAGTTACAAGTAGTATAGAAAGCTACATCAGCTGTACAGGTGGAAACTCATCTTTGCAAATGTTCTGGGTGGAATTTCCTGCTTGCAAACTCGTGAGGGCCTTAGGTGGGTGGAGGAGAGGTAGAGGTAGGTTTTCACTGATACTGAAAAATACACAAAGTAGGTATAGAAGAGCGAGATGCAGTTTCCAGCTTTCTAGTTTTTGAGTTCTTTTAATCTAGTATGGGTTACTTTAGAACACAGGACTGAGGCAATCCAGTTGACTCAAACAACATACGGATTTTTGTTCCTTTTAAACTTGGGCAGTACCTCTAGGCCTCCTCTTAAACTGATTTCCTAGAGTTAGTTTTCAAAATCCACAGTTAGCTCAAAAGAAGCCTTTGAAGCCTAATGACTATATTTAAGACCCTTACTGGTTACTTGGGTATTGCTTGCCCCACTTTTCTCTCCTGGTGACCAAATACTGGATTCTGACATTATAATATTAGTGGTAAGTAGTTAGCGTAATGTCCCTTGTGAGAACAGGAAGACTGTTCTGTGCTTCTACATTCTTTTTTTGCCTTTCAATAAAATAAAACTTGGCTCTGCAGGTCACTTGGCCTTGCAGATTAATTTTGTAGACTGACGTTTCGTGAGGCTAAGTGTGTGGGGTTCACATGTCTGCCTGTCACACATTGGATGGGCTGACTGTTCAAAAGTGCAGTAGCTGAAATTCATTTTAAAAGTGAAAACTTTGGTTTGGGGAACAAAATATTGCCCAAAACAGCAAAATCTTGAGTAACATCCCAATTCCTTGAATTTGCTGTTCAGTACCTAACCAGCAGGATGGTGAACACACACTTTAAATTTTTTAAAAAGAAAGGCACTTCATATGCTAGTTCCAGTCTTTCCAGGTGGTGAGAGCATTCCTGCTGTTGATATAGCCCTCTTTTTTTCAACAGGTATGACAGTTCAGCGATCAGAATTACATTCTTGATCAAACTCCTACCATTAACTTGCAACCAAGCAATCAGACAATGCCAGCTTTGTGACTCAAACCAGTAAGATTTCTTCCTGCGCCTTCCTGTCTCCCTCCCCACTTGCAGTCTGGATAATGAGCATCAAAAAAGGATGCCTAATTCGGCAGTGACACAGTAATACAGTGACTCAAAACTTGGAGAGAAGAAAAAAACATGCAGAGAGGGGGTTCTGTTGAATTTATCAAGTCCTCTGTCAATTACGCAACCTACTTATAGAAGATGATCCACAGGTTTATTTTTAGAATGAGCAGGTCTTTCGTCTGTTTTTCAGATCAGTGTGATTGACTGCACTCTTTCCCAAACAAATACTTTATTTGGTGTCCCTGTGTCCCACCCACCCAAGTTGCTTTTTCCACTCTGTGCTTGGTTTGTTGAAATCCAGCAGCTCGCTTCATCAGTGTGGTTCTGTAATTCAAGCAGTCTCATCTTAAGCAGGTCTTTCAGCCCTGCCTTCAGTTTTGTGGATGCCTTTTCACTAGCGCTGTCCATCTTTCTCACTGTGAAGGGGTTTTGGTGAAAAATTTTACAGTGTTAGAAGCCATCACTGATCATTGCTGGCATTGGTTGGGTTTGGCTCTTCGGTTTTATCTGATAAAGCTTTTCTCTCTGCTTACAGGCCAAGGAGTGTGGTCAAATGCAGAACAAGTGGCTCATGATAAACATTCAGAATGTGCAAGATTTTGCCTGTCAGTGTCTCAACCGTGATGTTTGGAGCAATGAGGCTGTGAAGAACATAATCCGGGAGCATTTCATTTTTTGGCAGGTGAGAAGTTTCATAGGCTGTGCAGGTAACTTGGTGTCCTGGTAGGTGGGGTAGTGGGAAGAACAGACAACTTTGAATAAAATGTCACTGTTGCAAGTTCTGTTGGTGAACTTGTAGAAAAGATGCAGTACTTAATGGAAGTGTAGCTCATGGGTGTAGATTTAGTTGATGGGTATGCATTTGAGTGCATAAACTGCTTTTCAGTTGTGCCTTCAAGATGTTACTACTTAGCTTGTAATATATGGAGTGTTAGAGGTGTATTTTCAGCCTGTCAGTTACTGAGAAATGTATGTACCATTTGTACTGTGAAAGCAAAAGCTTTGTCTATTGTCAAGGTACAGTTTGTGTTCCCTCTCCACCCAGTAATTTGCTTACAATATGGTATTGTTTTAGGTATACCATGACAGTGAGGAAGGACAGAGGTACATACAGTTTTATAAATTAGCAGACTTCCCTTATGTTTCCATCCTGGATCCCAGGACAGGTAAGATAAGTGACAGTTGGTTACCTGCAGTTTATATGTTCCATACAACTTCACTGTTGTATTCAGTGAAGAATCTCAGTTACGTTGTTTTGCTGTCTGAAGGACCCGTTGTTCGTGAAGATATATATTTTGGAGGAACTGAGGGAGTAAAACTCCCAAGAGTTGCTAAGATTTTGTGTATGTGGTTATTGCACCTGATACAGATTACCGGGTACTTTGCTTAGCAAGTGAAAATAGTACCACCTGGTGGTAAAACCCATAAATGAAATTTTTTTTAGTGATTTTTTTTAGAAGCTACTTGGAATTATGTGCTGAATAAACTACGATATTTGTAAGCATTGCATGAATCTGCTTCTAGCTCCTTGCACAGGAACTCTGTGACTCTCAGCAATGACTTATTAAATTGCATCTTAATTTTCCAATGCAATTTTGGCTGTGGGTTTGTTGTGTGGTTTGGTTTGATTTTGGTTTTTTACCTGAACAGTCAAACTTCTACTTACCCATCCAGCTCTTTTGAAATTGTTACTTTTCTTTTGTATCCCAACACCCTGTCTTCTTTCATCATGATATAGTGCAACGATATTAATGCTCTGGTCTCCTGCTTCTCAGGGCTGAAGTAATAGTGTCTGTAATCAGAGCTGAGATTTCTTGCTATTTGACTTAACCCACCTGAAGCCATTTACTATTTTTAATGTTGATGCTGAAGTTAGGATATTCTTCTTAGCTCTGTGCATACAGAAGCAAATGAGGTTTGCCAAGTTGTAGAATCAAAGCAGGCAAGAATGTAGAAATACTTCTTCATAAACATAATGGTTTCTCTTTTGTTTTGTTTTGTTTCATTTTGAAACCTAATTCACTGTTCTGTGCACACATTCCCATAGGTAAAAAGAAAATAACAGAAATAAATAGGGTGTGTACTTATGTCTGGCTGTGACTGAAACCTTTTCAAGGGAGCGGAGGAAGGAAGCTTCATAATATCAGGTGGTAGCTGCAGTTCCACAAGTACAGACTCTTGCAGAATGCACACAGTAGTGAATTGGTGTGTTTCATCTGTAAGCTGCAATCTTTTGCTGAAATTCTGCTTCATGACACCTTTTGTCTCCTAGGTCAGAAACTAGTGGAGTGGCACCAGCTAGATGTGACTTCTTTCTTGGACCAAGTGACTGGGTTCCTGAGTGAACATGGGCAGCTGGATGGCCATTCTACCAGCCCTCCCGAAAAATGTTCTCGTTCAGTAAGTATAAGACCCTCTAGTAAAACTGGAGAAACCTGAAAGAACATGCTAACCTGTCTTACCTGTGTACTGTTGTCCCATTCTGTAGTATAAACAGACTTAACAAATTAGTGCAAGAGCATGCAAGGATCTGGTGCACCAGAGAATGCCTTCTCCCATGATAGCTATTTTTGTTGTGCAGTTTGTGCTTTCAGCATTTGTTTTGGATTTAACAGTCACAGAATTGTGCATATGTGGAAGGAAAATACATTGACTCCATGTGAAAATCCAAGAAGTCATTAAGTCATCATAGCATGACTAGCTTTCCAAGCTGTTTGTTCCTGACAGTAGCTTCTCTTTGGAAGACTGATGTCCTCTGGATTTTCAGTATGTATTTAAAAGCCAATTTTTATATGTTTGTGTTATGTCTGCATTCAACAGGAGAGTCTCATTGATGCCAGTGAGGACAGCCAGTTGGAAGCTGCTATCAGAGCCTCATTACAGGAGACACATTTTGATTCAACACAGGCCAAGCAGGAGAGTCGGTCAGATGAAGAGTCGGAGTCAGAGATTTTCTCTGGAAGTGAGGAGTTTATTTCAGTTTGTGGATCTGAGGAGGAGGAGGAATCAGAGAATCCTGCCAAGTTGAGGAAGTCTCCACACAAGGACTTGGGGTATAAAAAAGAGGAGAGCCGAAGGCCTCAGCCTGAACCCCCTGCAAGGACTGAGCCTGGGACAACATCAAATCACAGAGTACTGCCCTGCATTGATGCAGGGGTACTGGAGGAGTCAACTGACAAGCCTGAAAGTACATTCCAGGGCCTAGATGTAAATGGTAAATTGAAATGTTCTGTTTTTTGTTAGTTTGGGGGCTCTTTTTTTTAGTGAATTGTTTTGTTTATGTTTGGCTTTTTTTTTTCCCCCTAAAATCTTTATATGCTGACAAGGATGGTTTCATCCCTTATTTTGAAAAGCTAAATCTTTTCTTCTGTCTTACTCCCTCCTTGGCACCAGATGTTTGAGCGATTCACCTTGCCAGCAGCACCTCTTTGGCATAGTGATGCCTCAAACTGCAGAAATCTATTAGTCACTGAGCTCAAGTTTATTGCTTTGAGACCTTATCCAGGAATAAAGTATGCATGTGTGTAATGCAGGTGCGTATAACAGAGCTTCTACCACTGTGGTAGAGAGAAGTAGAACGGCATCGGCCCCAGCTCATGCTCATTTAGCTTGGCTGCCTTGACAGTCTGGACTGAGCTTCAGTAATGCAACTTTGGCTAATACAAACACGTCACTGGAGTGTCTGTTCCTCCCTGTGGTACCTGAGCTGGACGCCAAAGTGAGGTGGTCTCAGAGGCAGAGGTAGCACAGTGTGCTTTTTTCGGAGAACACTGTCCAGTTTTGGTCACTACTGTTAACTCTGGACAGAATCCTGAGTTTGTGTGTTACATTTCTACCACATGTGTTTAAAATATATCTTCGGAGACTGCAGCCTTGTATTTGTTTCCAGTCTCTAACCCTGCTATGCTGCACAGTAAAGTGTGCCACCTAAAAGCTACAGAAAATCTCAGTTCAGCTACCTTGTTGTTTATTAACTTACAGTAACTTCCTTTATGGCAGGACCAAAGGCACAGCTGATGCTAAGGTATCCAGATGGAAAGAGGGAACAGATTTCACTGCCTGAACAAGCTAAACTTCTGGTGAGTGGAGTTAGTGAGTATGCTTGTTTGAGTACGGGAGAGCTGAAATTGGAGAATTTATTTTCCTGGGGTGGCACTACAGAATTTGGATCTCGTGGAAGCGTTATATGAAGGGAGTGCTTGCAGTGTCATTCTGCTGTGTTTCTTTCTGTTGTTCCTCTTCTGATCAACAGAGTCTGCTGGCTCTGTATGTTTCCATTGCTGCTTGGTTTGCATGTACACTCCCGTGTCTTTAGTCCCCAGACTGAGAGTTCCCTTTCTAAAATGGCTCTAAATGGCTTTTGCATTAACCTTTAAATTACCATAAAATACTCTCAGCTCACTAATTTGTGTTTTGGTTTGTTTTTCTAAATGCAAAAGTTCAGTCATTGCCTACAGTTAGAGAATGGTAAAATCAAAAGCAAAATTCTTCATTCTTGTTCTCAGTCCTTTTCACTGTACTTCCAAACTTTCTGGGTATGGATGACAGAGCGGAATTGGGAGGAAGTTCTCCCCCCAAAATTTTATTACAGTATTTAATTACTATGCTTGAGGTGTGTGTCTCAGCTGTGCTTTGGGCTTGCTTACCTTGGAGAAGTTTATGTGAATGGCATTTCCATTAAAATTTTGCAGGTGCTTCCCTGGAAGTAGTGCATAGAGGTCACTGTGTTCCTGTTAGCTGTGGGTCTTCATGACACAGTGGCCAGTAAAGCTCATTTTTATGTAATCAATCTAAAATCTGTGCATTGAAGTCTTAGGGAATGCAAAAGCATCCTTCAGAAAGATCTTGTGCAGATTGAGAAGTCTTGCATCTCTTACAGACAATGAGACTGTAAGCTAGTTTGCAACACTGTAGAAATGCAGTGTCTCAAACTCGTGTTCTTATCTTTGACTCTTCTGCTTGAAAATAAAAGGAAAAAGGAAAGTTGCATTTGTTAAACCATCAGCTCTCAAATCCAAGTGTAAGTGGTAGGATGTAGGCTGCCTGCAGTGCTATACTTGGGGTCCCGAGTCTGAAATACAAAGCCTAAGGGACACTAGCAGAGCATCACTCTTATTGTAAGAACCAGCTTTACTCGTTGACAGACTTTCATTCTTCTTTTATCATAGCAGTCACTGGTGTATAATCTTTTTCCAGGTACATAACTGCTTTTTGAAAGCAGTCTGTTAAACAAATTTGCATTCATTATTAAACATGTAGCACTTAACTAATTTATTTAGTTGATACATAAGTGTATTGATACAGTCCTGATAATCTTGACTTCTGGTTTGACTCCTTTTATGGACTATAGTAGTTAAAGGAAGTTAATCTCAGCATGTGATTTCCTTTGCTGCCACCCGCTCTACAGTCAGCAAAGCCATTTAGGTGAGTCAAGGTTTGTGGGTGAAGATATTTTTATTGCAGAGCTGAACAGGCAGTTTTTATGCTCATGTTATGTGATCTTTTAAAGCCATTTCAGTCAGATCAAAATTGAGTCTCAGCTGTTTCTTTGTGAGCATCTTTTCCATGCTGTTTTTTCAACCCTTAACTGCTTCCATTTTTAGAGCTAACCAGAACAGGAAAGATAAATTGTTTAAAGAGACAGTTGCACTTCAGAAATTTTAGCTGGTGGTACAGTGTGATTCTCACACCGACACCAGCAGTTTTTCCTTGTCCCTCTTGAACATGTAGTCTGAACACGCTATTCCAAGTGTGACCCAGGTGCAGAGTGGCACAGTTGCATCCCTTGATGCTGGCAATACTCTTGTTGACACAGGTCAGGTTTCCTGTCACTGCTGCAGGGGTGCACTGTAGACATGTGTTGAGCTTTCTCCATGACATCCTGGATCTTAACTCTAGGCAAGCAGCAGGCTTCCAAGACTTGGAGTGACATTGGCAGTTGGGTGCTTCTGTGCCCTGCAGAAGAAGACTCCTCCACCAGCATGCACTGTTTCTCCATGGTGGTTTTGACTTACTGAATAGGATCAGTGAGTCTAGTAGTGCCTTCCAGTGGAACTTGTTTGTTCTCCTCACACATTGACAAGACTTTGTATAAATTTTTTCAACTGTTTGGTTTTGGTTTTTTGTTTGGGTTTTTTTTTTTTCCCAAATGAGAGGAGAGCTGCTGTTCTGCTGCTGTAGGTCTCCAGGATGCCACATCACGAAAGTTGCTGTTCTCCCTGTGCATGTGTGTCTTGCTTCTGGTCATCCCATTCTCTCTGCACCACAAGGCCTCAGTTCTTGCCCTTGCAGTGTTGCTACCAGCATCGTGCTGCTTGCCTGCTTATCTAACCTGATGCAACAGAACAGGCTGACCTCTTCCTGCAGCTCTTGGACTTCATGCTGCAGCTGCATTGATGTCCCTGAAACACTGGGAAGTGTATTGCAGGCTGTTGTGGGAGACATCCTCTGTCACATCTATACCATATGACTGACAGCTTTCCTACCAGAACACACACACTCAAACAGCCACCCAGTTAATCTCCTAAGCCCCTTGCCTGTGAGCTGCAGAACTAAGTGCCAGGTGCTTGTTCACAACCATTTTTTCCTGTGTGCTGGGGCACTGTGGTCTGGAAGTGGCAGCTAAATAGTGAGGGAAAGCTAGCAGAATAACTAGTACTGACAGAAGCTTAATACTGCTGGCTTATCTTACACTTAATTTGCTGCCATAAGTTGCCCTCCAAAACTAAGTTAACAGTTTTGCTGGGGCCCCTTTATTTTTTTTCACACTTTTCTATTACATACTTTATTGTCTTTTTTCCCCCTCTTTAAAAAGCTACGACTTTTTATTCCACCCAAGCCTTGCTGTGTTTCTGTATCCTCTGCTGTTCTGCCAGTCTCAATTTTTGTCCTTGGCTATTTGTACTTACGCTGTCATCTGCTGTGTTTCTTGATGAACTTGGCAAATCTCTTGCATTGTAACATGGGCATTAGCCCTCCCTGATATGTGTGCTTGTTGCATTTTGAGGCTGATACCCCTTCATCCTAATGCCCTCTGCATTCTGCTTCAGTTGCTGTTGTAGGCAGAGAAGTCAATGAATTGAGAAGACCTTTAAAAAAACAAACAAAAACCCCCACCTCCCAAACCCTGGTGCTTCTTGAGGGAAGGAAAGAAAATAATAAAAATATGCATTTATTCTTGTCAGTACTGCCACACAAAAATGCTTCTTCGGTGACTTTTAAGTCTAGTGTAAGGGTAATGTCTGATGAACAAGTGATGGGGGCTTCTATTTTGGGACACTAAGGATTTTTTGCAAATCATATTTTCCTGTGACTTGAAGGTGTGATACTGAATTCAGCTCTCTTGAATGAATGTATTTTCATCATAGAACAGAATCGTAGTATAGTTAGGGTTGGAAGGGAACCCTGCAGTGAACAGGGACATCTTCAACTAGATCTGGTTGCCCAGAACCACATCCAGCCTGGCCTTGAATGTCTTCAGGGGTGGCACATCCACCACCTCTCTGAGCAACGTGCGCCGGTATTTTACCATCCTCATTGTAAAGTATTTCTTCCTTAAATCAAGCCTGAATCTCCCCTCCTTTAATTTAAAGCCATTACCCCTCATCCTATCACAATGTATGTCCTCCTTCTGTTTAAAGAATCGGTTAGAGAAGGGATCACTTGATAACTAGTTTTTATGATTATTCATACCAGATGTGGGCCAAATTAGGTATTGAAGTAAAAGAGTCTATGCTATATACAACATTTCAGGATTTGTGATTAAAAACTTTATTTTTTTAAAGGAAAACAGGATATCTTTTACATTCTTTTGTGTTGTGTTGAGTTATATGACACTTCTCTACCTTTCTGTCTCTCCAGGCTCTTGTGAAACATGTCCAGTCTAAAGGATACCCCAATGAACGCTTTGAACTTCTCACCAACTTCCCTCGAAGGAAACTCTCCCACCTGGACTATGAGATCACATTACAGGAAGCAGGCCTGTGTCCTCAAGAGACTGTCTTTGTGCAGGAAAGGAATTAGCACCATGGCCTGAGTTCTCCCAGCCTTCCTTCCCTCTCCTCTTTGCCTGGGACACCAACTCGTTAAATATGCAGTCATGGGATTGCAGTGCTGAAATCAGGCAGGCAGCTGGCTGGCCCTTCTCTCTCTTCTTCCCTTCTCCTGCTCTAGTGACCAAATGAGAGTGTTCAGAGTTTCATTTTCTTCCTTCAGCTTAGGCTCTGCAGAGAGCATTAGGAAGACCATCTTTCCTTTGCTTTCATGAATTACGTAAAGCAATGATCTGTGTATCTGGTATGTTGGGGCTTGGAGAGGCCACAGTACACATGCCCTTCTCGCTGCTATTTTTAAATCTGTTTTGTTTAATTTATTTTTTTTCAAATAGTGTGTGATAAGGCACTGAGTTATCTCTGTAAGGAGAGTATGATCTCCAGTACAGTCTTTCCTTTGTTTTGATGCTTTACACAAAAGGTCTCCATTAACCTCACAGCCTTCTCAAGGATTAACTTAGGTAGTGCTCTGTGAAAACTTGGTTTCAGGGGAAGGAGTTGGTTTGAGCTGCGGTGAGATATTCTGCACCTCGCTAATTTGAAGGCTTCTAGATTTCATGCATGTTTTCCTCATGCTTTAAATGTTGCCAGTGGATATAGCAAAAAAACCAACCAACCCCCGAAACCGCAACTGTGCTCAATATGGGATTGGCTGCTTAACCCAGAGGGAAAGCTTCATATCCACTGTTGCAGCAGAACTGACTCCTTGGTAGAAGTCATTGGAGTTTCCATTTGTTCTTTTCTGAGCATCCCCTAAGTGTCTCCTTTTTACCTGCTCTCAGGATTTTCCAAATGACAATAGAAGGTGGCAAAATACTGTAAAGATCTTGGAGTCTCTGGAAAACACCTGACCTAAGAACTTGGCAGTTAGTTAGCTTTTTCGATGTCATGGTGTTTTGTTTTCCCAGGAGTGACTGGTGTTGCAGGGGTTTTAGAGCACTGGTGGCACTTGAGTAGGATAACAAGTCCTAGGCAGGTTTTCTTCATTAATTTGACAGCTTTGTCAAACTGTGAAAGGAATTAAGGCTTTGTAAAAGACTTGCAACCCGGTAAGCTGAAGGCTCTGGGCTGCTTTTTATTCTGTTTCATGTTCATCTACTATCTAAATCCAGAAGGTTCTGTAGAAAACTACTCCTTTAGGCTTTCTTTTCAGCTCTGGAAGCTGCTACCACAAGTCATGCAGGCGTATCACTGAGCCAAGCAGAGTGCCCTGTTTTTCTGGTGTCTTCTCTAGACCTAGAGCTGTTGATCAATTGGTGTTATAGTGGGGGTTACAATGGGATAAAAACTAACACAGTCACCCTCAAGGTGGATGTCAAATCAGTGTGTTTACAACTAAAATCTCAGTTTATTGTCCCCTTAATCAATGAGGGGAAAAGGTAATGTGAGCCCTACCAGAACTGCTAACTTTTTCTGCAGTTGTCAGATGATTATACTTGTTTTCAAAAACCCAAAACTTTAGTGATCAGGAACTTCCCATAGACTCAAAGCTTTTCAAGATACTTTGCCTTTAATTTCATTTGCTAGTTTTAGTCTTTAAGTGTAGGAAATCATAGAAAATGCCTTGCATTCTCATGATGTATTGGCTCACAACTGTCTTTTGCTCGCAATTGAGTCTTCACATATAATTGTACAATTATATAAATTTATTTACTTTCTACACAAAAAATTATTTTGCGTTCTCTGCAAAATGCATTGTGAGGAAAGCAAACTGTGATTGTAGTTTCCTAATCAACGGTTGATGTGGTGTCAGGGCTCACTTCTGATTTGTGAAGTGACCCTGTCATGAAGGCTGCTTCCTAACATTGGCAAGTGAATTGCAAGGCCAGCAAAGATGAGGTTGTTGGTGTTTGGCCTGTGAAGCAGCAGTGGCACCTCTAGACTGAAGGATATTTTGTGTTTCTAGGATACCCAGATTCATAACTTGGACAGGAGGAAACACTTTCCATGTAGGTCTCATGCTACCCTAAGCAAGATCAGCTGTCTAATTGAAAGAACTCGCTCTGATGTTTGTTGCCATGGAACTCATTACCTCTTCTGCGGTTAACCACAGGAATATTAAGGCAGGCTGCCACCAGGACACAGAACCCAACACGTGTGTAGTCCCTTCACGTCCCTCAGGCAGGCTGGGATGGCAGCAGATTGACCTTTCCTGCTCTCCTTCCTGTGCCTGCCAGCATAAGGCAGAGCACCTTTGTGGTTCCTCTCATTCTTTCTGGAGTTGGTGCTGGTTGGCTGTGTTTGCTGGTGGAGGGCCAACTCATTTTGGATGCTTGGCTTTGTATCCACTCTGGGAACATTGTTGCACATAAGCTTTTTTAGCAGTTAAGTTAAACCTGCAAAAGTGACTCTCTTTGCAGTCTTAGACCTCTTTTATTGGTAGCTTCTCTTCTTCTATCCTGCCCTTCTGTGTTTGTAGGTGGGGCTAGGTTGTGGTTGAAGCAATCCAATACAAAATATCTAATGTGGCTGAAAACATTAACTGAGTTCTGCCTGTAACAGCTTGTAGTATTGAAGCTGTAAGCTACTTGGGCCCTTATTTATAAAGAGCCTTTGTTACAGTTGCTTCTAGATGTTAAATCTCAAAGTCAAACTGCTTTTGCCAAGGCTGGAAAAAAATGTCTTAAATCTCTTGATTGCAAAATTAGATGCTGAAATATAAAGGATGAAGGAAAAAGATTCTTCAAAGACTGTGGTTAATGGCTTCCTGTGGGTGTTGCTCGACCATAATTTGTGTGTTGTGTTGCAAGGACTGCCATGAGTTTGGAGGAGCAGAAGTGCATCTGAAAAGTGCAATTTCTGGGTACAGAACTGAATGTGTTTCAAGCTGTAGCTTCTCGGTGCTTGCAAAGTTTCCTTTGCATGTGCTCTTCATCAAGCAATGCTGTGTTTTGACATTCACTGTCTCACTGCAGCTAAGAGTCACAGTCACAACCGGTATTTGGAAACAGAAGGCAAATTGAATGCTGGTTTTCCCTGCCAGGTGCTGTTGACACATTTACAATTCGCTTCCCACTAGTTAATCCTTCAGAGGCCCAAGAAGGATTTCAGGTCTTCCTGATGGTACATGCTCTAAGTCAAGCTGATTGACCAGCTCCAACATCACAGCATTTCTTACTGACATAAGAAAGGGCAGATAAAGGCCATGCCAAGTATTTCTGGGCATACTTGTGTTGTTTTCATTAGGCTTTTTTTGTTCAGGTCTGCAATTTTTACACTTCTTACATTCTTGGACTGAAGTAAGTTACCCTTCCTCATAAATCAAGTAAGTTGACAACACCAATATTAAAGGAATATCCATGTATGTGCATAATAACCTTGTAAAATGTTGTTGTCTATAAAAAGACATCCAAAGGTACCATTGTTCCAAAGGAGATTTAAACAGCAGTTTTACATCAGCATGTTTTCTGGACCTCACTAAGTCTCCTGCCTTGCTTTTACAGAAGAATAATGCGTCTCATCTACAGAAGACATCTGTTGCTTGCTGCTGCAAACTCCTTGCATTTCTCACGGTCTACTACTTTCAAAGTTGAGTTTTTCAAGGGCAACCAAATTCATACATGTGTTTATACCAGCTTATACCAGCTTCCTCTTCAGCTGGTACTCTGTTTGTCCCCTGGAAAAAACTGGTGGCTGGTTTTAGTACATGTTTTAATAGCAGCCTCACTGCTGAAAGGCGCAAGTTCTCTCATTTCTCTCTTGCTGGAGCACCGAGCTGCTTCACAGGGACTCAGAAGCAGCAAAGGCCAAAGTAAAGGCAAGGCTTCACTTGGGCTGCGTTTTGTCAGGTACCAAACACATAAAATGAGGTGCTTGTGGCTGTTATTCTAAACCACATAGGAATGCATAGCAGAGACCTGCGTGGGAATGTCCACGTGGAAGGGAAGACACATGTAATTTCAGGAGCTTATCAGTTGATTTTTGTCCCTTTGTAGTTTTTAGTAAATGACACTACCTTCTTTTTTAATCCATTTTTAGTCACATTAGTAAAAAACAGGTGGTGCTATATTCCAAGAGGAGAAGGAATAGCAGAGATGTGCTTTAGATGGGTGAAAGGCAAGGTCTCAGCCCCTTGAAGACTGAGTGTGCCTTTTCTAGGTGTTCTAATAGATCTGAAGATGCAGCTCTTCCTTTTATTTGTTTTAACAATTTTCTAGAAATGGAACAACAGCTGCTGTTCTAAAGGCAAACCAAAACTGGTTTGAGCCCTGTATTGGCCATCTACATTGTTGGAAATAGCTGCAGGCACACGTTTGGGGATAACCTGACCATGCTTGTGGCGGTCTGTTAGTTGACATCCTGCAGAGACAGTCTGGTTGAGGTTTTCTCTGTCCAAGCCCAAGATCTTACCTCAGTTTGGTGATACTCTGTCCTCCCCCAAACAGGTGAGGTTAATGGATACCCTTTCTGTGATGTACAGGATGACTTTTTTTTTTCCTGTCTCCTCTTGTCCATGAGATGCTTAGTGTCTGTCCACTCCCAATAAATATAGCCATATGTATATACATATATATACACACACGTGTTTTTTATTTGGAGAATGTGGCACTTAACATCACTGCCTCAACTTGACTCAGTCTTACCTTCTGTTGTTTTACATGGGTATATTATGAGTGATTGCAGAAGTTTTGAATTTGGTCACTGTCTTTAATTACTGTGAGTGTCTGCAGTACAGAGATAAGTAACTTTGTACCTGCTTGTTAAATGGTGCTGCGACTTTAAGGTATAGAAGGGTAGCAGTAAAAGTACATGGAGCAGGGGGATGAGGTGCTATTTTATAGAACAGATTAATATGAAGAACATCTGGGTAAAACACAACTCAGATGTGGTGTCTCATCAGACACACCGACCAGAGGACAGCTGATTTTTTTAAATGAGGCTTTCCTGTCATTGGCAACTTCATATAGGAGGAGGGAGAGGATTAATTCAGAAGATTTCAGCTCACTGTGCTGGGAGGGACCAAACTCAAGGAAACCTCTGATCTATATACACAACTGCTGCATTTTTTATAAATATATGTAAATGTCCTATTGTAATATTTGATCCTGGAAATAAACTGTTTTAAGTAGCTTTTGTAATCTCTTGGGTTTTGGATGCCATAGCCTCTGTTGAGCCTCAACTCGGCTTCTTTGATTCTCCTTGAAGCCAAATTACTCTTGAAATCCAACCTGCTGTGTTATTTCCACAGCCCCAGAGCTGTTCAGGCAAGCAAAGAGCAGTAGTTACAAAAATCTCACTGACTTTAAAGTCCAGAAAGAGCTATTGCCAAGTGTGACCTGAAAACCATGGGCCAGAGAGGCATAGCCCTTGATGTGTGATGGGGTAAAGCAACATGAAACAACTAGAATGAAAGCAGTCAGTGTCTTCAGCTGCTTTCAGTGTCAGGAAAGGAGTAACAGGGGGACCTTGTGAAGCCAGAACTGTTTTGCATGAGACCATGTTTGACAGCACTGTGGCTGGGTGACTTGGCACTACATTGCCTGTAATTGCAGTGCTGACATAAGTTCTCATGCAAGAGAGGCACACAGCTGCTCACAGCGTTTGGGAAGCTGCGCAGGGCTAAAAGTGGCCTTTTATGATTGTTACTGCTATTACAGACTTAGGCTGAGTGAGTGTAATGGGAAGATCAGTAGCTTGGGGAGAAGATTCACTCTGATGGTTCATGCTGAATGGCACGGGGTTTTCTGTGGGAGATGATTGACCAGATCATGTGTGTAGCAATGTAGGAAGCTCAGATTGGTGTGACGTAGAAAAGGGGCACAAGATGAGGTTGCAACACATCTTCTAGCAGAGTGAAAAATGCTTCCTTTCTAAATACAAAAAGAGAAGAAGGAAAAATGGATTATTCTCAGCAGTCTGCTTTCCCTGCATGTTTCGCCTTTGCTGCTGCCTGCATTTTAGAGACCACTTAGTCTTAGCTAAGAATAAAATGGGGATTTACATGCTTGTGCAAACTCTGATTTTCCTTTCAGAGGAACTATCATTATTCAGATAATCCCCTCCTCTCAGCTTATTTTTCCTGGAAAAAGAGGAACTGGCTAATTAACCCAGCCTCATCATTCATTCATCTTTTCCAACACGGTTCTTGAGGGCTCCAACTCCATTTCTCCACTTTTTCCAACCGAGAATGGCCTGCTGTGCTTGGAGCAGGTTTTGTGTTCTCGACAGACCTGTACTCATTGAATTGAAATCAGGAAAAGCCACTTTGAAATGTGTTGGCAAATGTGTGCGTTGCCCTGGGTAGAGCAAGTTGGGCTCTACACCAAAAGGTAGCACTCTGGAGGCTTTTTTTGTTTACTATATTGGAGCAAGATTGTATCAGGGCTATAAAATAGCTGCACTTATACTTGTCTGTGGCTGTTGTGCCTCAGATCCTCATGAACACACAAGGAATATGAACCTTCTCCAAACGCTTCTTTAAGAAGATTCTTCCTTTTGCCTGCACAACCCACGAGCAAGTCTCCTTTTGCTTGTGCTGCCTGCAGCTCCTCTGCCAGAAAAACTGCCCCATTTTGGCCATTTTTTTGTACTACAGCTTCCCTGTCTCCTGTTCTCAGACATGGAGACAACATTCTCCCAGTCCTGTTCCCATCTTACGAGCTTCTACTGTCAGACATTCTCTATGGGGGAAGATGAGGAGCTTCCCTGTTGCACGCTGACTGCCAGCCGTGGGCACCCCAGACAGGGCTTTGAAATGCTGCCGTCTGATGACTTGCAACAATTAGGATCCAGAAATAACCTTTCCCTCAATGTTATCACCAAGGCATGAGATATACATGTGATGGGGTTATGCTCAACACCTGGACGAAAAGCTGGGCCATCTGCAAGGAAGCAAAGGGCAGGAGATAGGAACCAGCTGAGACAAAGAAATAGTTATTTAGAAGCTTTTATTAAAATACTAGTGTGTAAAAACAAGAGAAAACCCTAAGCTGTTAAACATCCATGCACAAAGCTCTTGCACGACAAGAGAAATAAGGTGAAATGTGATGGAAGAGGTGCTTTGTGGAGGATGTGGACTTATGGTAACAAAATTATAGCATCTGGAGTGGGCTGCAGAGAGGACAATGACCTCCCTATGGAGTCCTTGAAGGTCATCCCAGGAGAAACAGTGTTTGGTACTCGGGCAGTGGTCAAGGCATTAAGGGCAGACATGGTAGAAGCCTTAGAGTTTGAAGTTGTGCAAGTTTTGGTTGGCTTCTGGCAGTGGAACGGGGCAAAGCTGAACGGACGGGTGAGCTGCAGCGCCGGCGGAGGCTGGCTCCATGGGCAGGACAGTCATTCTTTCCTTAGAGCTGCTGCCTGTGGGAGACCATGACTGGTGTGGTGGGCGGAGGAAGAAGACGTGGAGCACACGCTGGGAAATTCATAAATAGTCACCCATGGATGATGCCTCCAGGACAGGGCTCATCCAACGGGTGCATGCTGCTGGCTCCACCACTTCCAGGTAAGGTCCCACTTGCTTTGCTTGAATCCCGTTGCTTTTGGCTATGGAGACACGCTGGCAGGAAGGGACTCTTGATTTCAAGTGTCCAACAAAGGACTGTTCAGCTGCATTTTTGTTTTACTTCCCCTTACAGAAGGGTTTGTCTGTCTGTATTTGCTGAGGTAGAAGAAAGCAGCTTAATGCAAACTCCCTTCTAGTGCAAGGGGTGCATTGTGAGGGATAGCAAGGCATGGAGAGCTCCCTGAAGGAAGACCTCCTTCCTTCCCCAGGAAAAAGGCAGCGAGGCAAGGAAAATCCTTGGGGAGGTTGAGGGGAAGAATGCTTGGGGAGGTTAAGGGAAGACCTACTGAAGACCACAGGAGCCTCTGGCTGGTGAGAACAGCCCACACTGTGAGCTCAAGGGCTCAAGAGCTGTTCTGGAAGGTTCTCCAAAGTGGGATGGTGGATGGAGCACTGGATGCTCATGACTCTGCAGGGACAGCCACACACAATCCCTGGGCTACAGGTGGGACCACAGTGAGGGCAAGAGGCCCAAAATTCATTTTAACCAAGGCAGGGAGGATATAAAGCAGGGAGGAGGTGAAGCTCCAGGATGAGTGGAGCCGGTGGTCCCCCTTGGGCTTCTTGGCTTGTGTTCTTTCTACGAAGCAGGTTCTTGCAGCCCTGTTCCTCCATGATCAGCTCTCCCTGGACCCCAGCAGCGGCCGGGACCGCTGTGGCAGGTCTTTGGCAGGTTGCAGCAAGGCAAAGCCCCATAGTGCTGGTGTCCTTCAGCCTCTCAGGCCATTCAGGGGCTGGACATGCAGCCTGAACTGCTCCTCTCTGCCACTGGTGCTGCTCTGCAGGAAGGGGGCTGAGGCAGCTCTTCCATGTGCTTCTTCACTTCTGCTTCTGCAAGCCTGGAATAGCTGCATTAGCCAGCTCAGCTCAGAGAGCTTGTGCAAGACAAGTTGCAAGCCACTGGGAAAGGGCAAAATGCATGAAATCAATGTGAAGCAAAAATGCACACGGGGCAGAAGAAACCTGGGGAGCCAGGAAACAAGAAGCAGATTGTTTTCAGTGGTCCCAGAGCAGCTGATGGACATCTCCCAGGTGGTGGTGCAGGTACAGGAGGGGGAGAGCTGATTTTTGACAAGGTATCACCAGGAGATGGACGGGCACTTTCCAGGTGAACTGATAAATTAGTAACAGGGGAGCTGGGTGGCTGCCTGAGGACAGGTAATGCCCTTTGCTTAATTAACTTTAGTTCGTGTCGGCATGTTCCAGTTTACCAAAGGACTAGTGTGGGATGGAGTTGCTGTTGGATTGGATTGCAGACTGATGTGCTTTCACAAGTCCTTGCCCAAGGATTTTGTCCTTTGCCTGGCTCCCTCCTGCTTGGTGCAAGCTCTCTGAGTTAAACCAAGCTGTGGTGATTGGTCTCTCTGGAGCCTTCTCTTCTCCAGGCTGAACAACCCCAGTCCTCTCAGCCTGTCTCCGTAGCAGAAGTGCTCCAGCCCTCCGAATGCAACCCCTTCCTCTCCTCCTCCCTATCCCCATGCAGGGTGGCCATGTGCGTAGGGACATGCAGCCGGATCGTGGGTCCCTGCCTGCTGGTGCTGGGCACACTCTCCGTGGTAGCCAGCATCCTCCTGCTCTTCCCTGGAGGAGCATCCAAGTACCTGGTGGAGGGGCACATCAGCAAACATGCCAAGGCCGTGCCAGGTGTCTGGGGTGGCGGCATCATCGTGAGTACTGCAGCTTGCACCGAGTCCTTCATCGTGTCTGTGCAGCAGGGACAAAGGCATGGAGCTGGTGGCTCCCCTTTATCCCCCAGCCACATTTTCCTTCCTGCAGGTGCTGCTGGCAGCGACCCACATCACGGCTGTGGGATGGAGATGTGCCGGCTGCTCCGACTGCGGCACCCGTCGCAATGTAAGGCAGCACCGGGACCCCCAGAGCGTGGTGGGGTGGGGTGGCAGCTCTGCCATAGTGGGACATGGCGTGGATCCTTCTCTCCCGTGACCCCATGGCGGGGTGTGGTAGATGGCCCCTTTCCAAAGGGAGTTTGTGGCAGGGTGCTCCTCTCCCATGGACCTGGGGTGGGATGCTGCATGGTGCAACCTCCTCAGAGGACAGAGCTTCCTGTTCATGCTGTCACAGCCTCCGTGTGGCAGCTCCCTGCCCTTTTCTCTGCTTCCTTCTGCCCAGTTTAAAGAACTCAGTGACTGCTTCATCCTCAGCCTCCGATTCTCAGGGCTGGAGCCCCTTGGGGTGGAGGGAAGGAGAGTTGTGCCCCCTTGCCAAACTGCACCGATAACGTGAAGCTGCATTTGGAACCCACCTGATTTCGGTGTGCTGTGTCCCTGCTTGCTGTCTACAGGCTTTCAACTCCGCTGTGCTCTCCAAGCTGGCGCTGCTGGGCGCTGCTGCCTGCTTCATCTTCTCTGGGGTGGGTTTGACCAATGGACCCCTCTGCTTCTACAACGCCTCCGAGCACGGCCACTGGCACGGCACCGTCTGGGGTTACCCCTTCCTGGACACTGGCAGCCAGGAGCATGATGCCAGGTGAGGCAGTGCAGTTGAGCGGAGGTGATGCCTCGTCAGCGTATTGCTAATGAGGTCGGTGTTACTTTGGTGGGTGGGTTTGCTGGAGGTGATTGCAGCCCTGAAGGGAAGGACTTGGGGTGTTGGTTGATATGATTTGATGAGAAACCAACCATGCCCTGGGCTGCATCACAAGGAATGTGGCCAGCATCTCTGCTCTGCTCTTGTGAGACCCCCCCACCAGCCCTGTGTCCAGTTTTGGGGCCCCAACACAAGAGGGATGTGGAGCTGCTTGACAGAGTCCAGAGGAGGCCACAAAGATGCTCCAAGGGCTGGAGCACCTCTGCTATGGAAACAGGCTGAGAGAGCTGGGCTTGTTCAGCCTGGAGAAGAGAAGGCTCCAGAGAGACCTTAGAGCAGCTTCCAGTGCCTAAA
>JBCJKH010017528.1:0-14090 GCA_039877255.1 Loriculus beryllinus
AGATCCCCCAACAGAAACCCTTCCAGTTGCGGGGAGAAATAAAGCCCCCCCCCCCCCCCCGACTGTTTCTGTCTGGGGAAGCAGCGGCAGACCGGGGATAACAGGGAAGAATGGAAGGATAATGTGGAAGGATGCGGGAATGGTAACAGGAGAGGATGTGGGATAACAACAGGAGAAGATGAGGGATGGTAACGAGATGGGATGCGGGATCACGACAGGAGGGAATGTGGGGATAACGGGAGGGGGTGTGATGGTGACAGTAGGTGATGCGGGGATAATGGAGGGGATTGCAGGGATGATAAGGGAGAGGATATGCGGATAACATGTAGGGGTGCGGGGATGATAACGGGATGGGATGTGGGATAACAACAGGAGGCAATGCGGGGATAACGGGAGTGAGTGCGGGAGTGTCTGGAGGTGATGCCGGATAACGGCGGGAGGGGATGAGGGGAGAGCATCTCCCTCCTGGAGCCACAAGTACTCTCTCCCAGCATCACCTCCCGGGCCGTATCTCGCCGCTCCAGCTGCCCCGGGCAGGTCCCCACGCACCCTGACCCCCCCGCAGCCCTTCCCCAGCAGCCCCTTAATAAACATCGCCGAGAGCTGCCCTTCTACTCGGTAAATATTGGCTTAGCTTTTCATTGACCGGCTCTCTTGAAAAGACCCGAAAAATCCACACCGGTTCCAAACTAAGCCAAACAGTCAATAGGTGACGAAGTAAGTTATTTCCAGGGCTTAAGGGGCTTCCAGCTCATTAGCAGGTGATCCGCCCGCCTGAGTAGCTCCCTCCCTGAGAATGGATGGCGGAAGGAGAAAAGGGGGGAAAGATGGCAGGGGGGTGGAAAAGGGAAAGGAGCCCCAGGAGGGGGGCCCCCAAAACACCCACCTCCCGCCCCCCCCCCCCCCCCCAGCAAACAGGTTTCTGCACCAAGTCGCGATCCGCGGAGCGCGGCGCGATCCTGCCCCGACGGGCGGCTCTGCCGAGGTGCGGCTCCCGGTGGTGGACAGGGGGGCACGGAGGGGGTTGAGGGGGGGTAGTGGGGCAAAGAGGGGAGGCTGATGCCAACAGTGACGGCAGGAGAGGGGCTGCCGGTGTCACCAGCGCGCCCGAGCTGCGCAACCCCTCTGCCTGGGACCGGAACTGCCAAAGACAGTTGAGTTGAGAAAGCGGCGTCCCCCTCTTCATCTTTTCCTCTTTTTTTCTGTCCTCTTTGCTTTTCTCTATTTTCTTTTTTTTTTTTCTTTTTGTTTTCTTGTTTTTTCATTTTTTCTTGTTCGTTATTTTTTCTTTTTATGGTCTTCTTTCTTGTCTCTATTTTCTTTTCTCCCTTTTTACTTTTATGTTTTTCTTTTTCTTTTTTTTTTCTTTTTTCTTTTATTTTCCTGATTTTTTCTCTTTTTCTCATTTTTTGCTCTCTTTTGCTCATTTTCTCGGTTTTTTTTGGTTCCTTTTGTTTTATCACTTTTCCCTTTTTTCTCCTTTTTCTTTTTATTTTTGTCCTTTCTTTTTCGTTTTCCGTTTCCTTTTTGTCAGAATTTTTTTTAATTCCTTCTTCTTTTTTCCCCTTTTCTTCATCCCTCTCCCCCCGCTTTTTAAATCTTCTTTTTTCCCCCACATTTCTTTTGCTTTCCTTTTTTTCCCCCCCTTTTTTTCCTTTTCTATTGCCTCTCTCTCCCCCGTTCCCGTCCCCCCCCCCCTCCCCGGCGGCCTGCCTTGCACAACCAGGACCTACGACAAGAAAGAGCCGTTTCTCCGGGGCAGAAGCGGGACGTGCCAGCCCGCCGCGCGGTACGGCCGGGCCGCAGAGGGAGGCCGCCTGCATAACATTACCGGGCCCTCAATGCAGCCTTGTTCTGCTGCCCGCCGCAGCCTCCGCGCAGCCCCCGCGCAGCCAAGCTCCGTTGCCCGGCCGGAGGCGCAGGAGCGGGCCCCGACGTGGGTTTTACGGGGGAGATGCGCTTGAGTCTTATTGGGGAGGAAGAGTCTAATTTCCTGTGAAATGAGAGAGAAACTTGTCAGCGAGGACCGGGAGAAGAGGAGGCCTCTGTTAGCCTTCAAAGAGAGCGGGAGAGAGGGAGAGAAAGAGAGAGGGATCTTTTTCCTTGTGTCCCCCCCCACCCCCCGATTGGTTTTTTTTTGGTTTTTTTTTGCCTTCCAGAATAGATATAGCACGAATTTTTAATTCGTCTTCCTTTCACAGACAACAATGCTGGGTTTGAAAGCTGGGCACAATTTGGGTTTTGTGAGGGGTCCCCCGGCCCAGCTGGCCATATGGGATACAACATGTAGAACACGCCTAACAATGAGCACGAGTGACAGCCCTAACAAAACGCAAAGGACACTGCTCCCTGACTCCGGGATGGACTGCCTCCCCGAAATGAATGGAATGGCCCCAAAAAGAAGGGAGAAGGGGGGAGAAGAAGGGAGGGAAGGCACAGGGAGGCCACCCCCCCGCCCACCCCCCCCCTTTAGACTGTCTCCTCTTTCTCTCCTCACTCCCGGCCCGGCCCTGACTGCCTTGGCCTCCGTCTCTTTAATATGCACGCCTCTAACATGCTCACCTCCCTGCCTCCCCCATTGTGCTGTTTTGTGAAGTCTACTGTATATTGTGCAAAGATAGACTGCCCGGAGCTGGCCCGGCAGCATGGGAGATATAAGGCCACGGAGGTTAGGGCCACACAACTGGTTTTATAGACTTAGCAGAGCCTGGGGGAAAAGAGAAAGAGGGAAAAAAAGGGGGAAAAATAATCAAAAAGTGACAGTTTTCCTTCTCTCCGCTCTTGCCTCGTACGTTGGGACTGCAAAGGGGAAAACCTGCACGTATCCGTGTTCCCCCGTTGCTCCGGGACCCGGCGGAGGTTCTCCGGGCTGGAGGCCTGCTCCCCGCTTGTCGGGCTGGCTCTGCCTCGGTGGATCCCCGCCGAGGCACGGGCGAGTCCCCGGCGGCGTCCACCGATCGACTGCCGGGCCTCGGCGGTTTGAGGATGGGCTCACGCGGCGGGGAAAGGCGGAACGGGAAAAGGGGGATAAAAATACAAATACAAATAAAACCAGAAGGGTAAAACCAACCCAGCCGCAGCGCGGGGCGGTGTCGGATTTGGAGGCCGGCGGAGGTTGCGCAGGGGCGGATTCGCGCGGAGGGGAACGGCGGAGCCGGTACCGATCGCTTCTTTGCTTTGGGTGTTGAACTGAAAAGGCTCGGCTCGACTTGGTAGCGGCGGGACGGGATGGGAGTTGCCGCGGTTCCCGCACTGCACAACCCCCCGTTTGTTGATGCATTTGTTTGCTGTTTAAGAATCTTCAGCAGCCTAAAACTCGCAAGGGAGGGCGAAGGGCTCGCAGCCGCCGGGCGCTGCACAAACCCGCTCTGAGCCGGAGCCGCGACAGCCCAAAACCGGCCGACGCTTCCCAAGGGCTGGGCCCTGTCCTCATTCCACGGCGGCGAGGCCGCTAACACCCCCACACCCCCAAATCTGCTGCTTCTCCCCCTTTTTTGGGGGGTACCCCAAGTGCTCCCCTTTTCCCGACCTGCCCCAGCCGCCGGCGCATCCCCGAGGGCTGAACGCGAAGTTTCCGAGCTCCCTTCTGCGCAAAACTGACGCGGTGGGACGCGGGGTGGGGAGGGTGATGATGGTACCCAAACTACGGCAGGGGAACCCCACCACCACCGGGCACAGGGAAGTGGAAAAGCAAAGCCACAGATACCAAATAATCCTTTAACCTGTCTCCCCGATTTTCGCCAGCTGGATAAAGCCGAACGCCCCGAAAAAAGCCGGTTTGTCCCTCCAAGAAAGAAGTTGACGGGGGGCCCTGCTTAGACGGGTCTCCCCGCCGGCCCCAAGCCGAAACGTGGCTGTAAAGCGGCCGAGGGGGCGAACAAATCGGGTTGGCCGTTGCTATCGGTGCTGTAAATTGTTTTCCTTATAAGATGAAATTAAATTTCCTTAAATAAAATTAAAATTCGTATTAAAATATCGCGCAGAAGAAGCCTCTTCCCCGCGGCGACGAACAGCGAGGGTTTAACCCGCGTTTCTTTTCCCTCTGCTCCCCGTTACTCTGGACTAGTTGTGCGCAACCCCTAAGTGAGCTCAACCAAAACCAGCATCCCGGCCGCTCCCCACGGCACAAAACACATCCACTCCGAGCTACCGGGGACTCCACGGGGCTGAGCATCCCCATGGAAGGGGGGAATCGAGCCCCCCGTGTCTGGGTGCCTGCCGGTCCTCACAAAACCACAGGAGCAGCGGGGAGCGGGATTTATTCTTCCTTTATTTTTTGTTTAATTCTGACGATCTTCCCCCTCCCCCCCCCCTCCACCCCCCTTTATTTGAGCTGTAGGTAGACAGGACCACTGAATGGCGCAAAAATTTCTGTAAACAATGACGCACAAAAAACACCTCCCCTCCCTTCCCCCCCTCCCTGCCTCCCCCCGAAATGAAACCGAGCCGCCCCCCAAAAAATAGAGGGGAAAAGAAACGGGAGAGGGAAAAAAGAGTCAAACCAAAACAAAAAACCAAATCCAAACAACATAATAATAATAATAGCAATAATAATAATAATAATAATAACGTTTCCCTCTCCATCCCATCCCCCGCAGTTCTGAGTTTCATTTTTGGAGCATCAGTCTGTCTCCCTCTCTGTCTCGCTTTATTATTTCGGGGTTTTCCTCCTCTTTTCGCGTATGGGGGGTACGCGGGTGCGGGGGGATGCGCGCTCCCCTCCAGCCTTCACCAAGTCCACTGCTGCGCTTGTACCAAGTGGTGTGCTGTGGGGTACTGGGGGTTGCTGGCCGCGCTGTACTGGGCGTTGTATTGCATATGCTGTAGGGACTGGGCGCTATAGGCGGAGAAAGGGATTCCCGTCTGGAAGGTCGCTGCTGCCAAGTCCTGAGCTTTGAGCGTGTGGCAGGGTTTGCCGTCCCTGACTAAGACCGGCACGGCCACCCGCCGCGGGGAGGGCAGAGGAGTCACTTCCATACCTTTCTCGGCCCGGGCCCGCTTCATCTTGTAGCGATGGTTCTGGAACCAGATCTTCACCTGGGTCGGGGTGAGGCGGATCAGGCTGGCCAAGTGCTCCCGCTCCGGCGCCGACAGGTACCGCTGCTGCCGGAACCGCCGCTCCAGCTCGTAGGTCTGCGCCTTGGAGAAGAGCACCCTCCTCTTCCTCTTCTTCCCCGCGTCCCCGCCGCCCGCTGCTTCCTTCTCGTTGTCGGGTGACTCGTCTGCCGACGGCTCCGGTGACTTGGCGGATGAGTCCTGGCCGCCGCCGCCCGCCGCCAGCCCATGCACTGCAACCGGGAGCGGCCCGTCAGGGGCGAGCGGACGGGGGGAGCTCCGCGCTGCGCACCCCCTGCACCCCTCATCCCTCCCAGCATCCTGCCGGCGCCGGGCAGCTCGGCTCTCCCCGCCGCGGCGTGGGGCCGATGGAGGCATCGGCAGGGACTCAGCCAGCAATGGCGAGCTGCGAACACCCCCCAACACCCCATAGACACCTCCCCTACCCCTCCTGCCCCACAGCCGTGAGTGTGGGGCTGCGCGACCCCGTCTCTGCCGGTACTCACGGGAGTATTGGATGCCCTCGGCGCTCGCCAGCCATCGCGTGTATGGATTATCGCTGCTATCGTAGAAGGGGTTCTTCAAAGGCAGCGTCTGCACAGCGTCCAAGGGGGTCTGTCCCAGCACCCCCGCTTTCCTGGGGGGCTCCGGCGCTTCGCTCTCTTCCTCACCCCCCTCCGCAGCGGAACCGTCCTCATCGTTGGTGTCGGGGAGGTCCAAAATGTCCTTCACCGAGAAACCCGTCTTTGTGTTTGTCAGAGACATGTTCCGGCCAAATTTAGGCAGGGAAAGTTGGAGGAGCGGCTCCGCCGACCCGCCGTGTCACGGGAGCCACGCACACGCGGAGCGGCGACAGCCCCGCCGCGCACGGCCGCGGGGAGCGGGGCGGGGAGGAGGCACGCGTGGAAAGAGGGGGGATAAATATAACGGGAACACAGGTTTATAGGGAGATAACCGAAGCGGTTGGTGCAAAAGAAGAAGCGGAGCAGCCGCGGTGGATCTTTGCTGTGGTGGTTTCCACGGACGGGCTTGTTGTGCCAGGGGGGGAAATTCAGAGAGCAGGAGCAGCTTCGGAAATAGTTTGTAACTCCAGGGGAAAAAGGGGAGAGACACGCCAAAAATTAAACATAAAAAAAGAGGGAGCGAAAAAAAGTACAAAAAAAAAAAAAAAAAAAAAAAAAAAACAAAAGCCAATTAAAAAAAAAAAAAAAAAAAAGAAAAAATGAAAGGAAAAAATAAATCACTTCTGGCTGTTGCTCAAACACCCCGAGCCCGAGCCTGCCGCTTGGAGAAACCGAGCCATTGCTGGAGCGAGCAGTCCATGTAAGGCTGGTCCCCACACATGAACCTGCCGAGAGGAGGGAGAAAAAAACCCTACATTAAACCCGGGCAAGGTTGGCCACGTGTGGGCGGGTCCTGGGAGTCAAGTGGATGAAGACAGTGTTTGCAGATGTGAAATTGCGGGTTTTGGGCGAGCTCCGAGCTTCCACCATTGGTGATGAGTGGTATAACGTGTCAGTTAATTACCGGCGTGGGGAGGGCCCTTCCGCGGGTGCGGGGTGTGTGTGTGTGTGTGGCGCGCCGGGAGAAGGGAGGGGGTGATTTTCGCTTTTCCCTTTTTTTTTACTCCCTGTATTTACATACAAAGAGCTTCGCACCGATATTCCCCGCACTCCAAAGTGCGTTTTCCACCCATTGCCTTGCGAGGCAGTGGGGAAATAAAACATAGATAACTATGGGATAGGTGCCCTCCCCCTCTCCCCGCGCAGCTTGCGCGCCCGCGCAGCCCCGGGGGCAGCTCTCATCGCATGGACCGAAAGGGGGAGGCGGCTCAGATGGCAGAAGACCAACTTATCTAAACCGCCTAGGTCAATATTTTGGTTGAGGCTTAGGGATGAAGGCTGGAAATTAAACAGCGAGTAATTGATTCTAGTTTGCTCCGAAATTAACCGAACTGGCAAAATGCGATCGTCAGTCACGACCCGGGAGATGCGGGAGGTGATTACTTGAGGGAGGGGGGCTTTATTTGAAGAGGTCTCATTGATTTTGCCTCCTTCTTCCAAGGGAATAAAACCCGGCCAGTGTGGTTGATTTAACGGACTGGAGGCCAACGGAGCTTCCAACAGAGCTGAGGTTTTCTTCATTTATTGGGGGTTTGGTTTTTCTTTCTTTTTCGTGGCCTGGGAAAGGAGGGGGTGAAGAGGCTTCTCTCCAAAAGGGCATTGTGGAAGGCCGGACTTTCAGGTGTCACATACACAGGCACACTCCGACGGCCGCAGAGCTCCGCAGCATCCCCAGCTGCGGATGCCGGCGCTGCTGCACGGTGCTGCGCTGCCGCGGATGGTCCCCACTCCGCGTTCCCCCAGCTTCTTCCCTCTCTATCTGTCTGACACCAACTTTTATCTTTATTTTCATCCTTCCTCCCCTTCCCAGCACCCTCAGCCGTGCGCATCACTGCCCGGACCTTCTTTTCCTTCATCTTCCTCAACCCTGAGCTGGAGCCCGGCCCGGGACGGGCTAATGAGTGGAGATAACGGTGGTTTCCGGAAGGGGGGGCGGTCACAGACAATTTGGGAAGGGGTTTTATTCCTGAGAACCCAAAGTTGACCGAGTTTCTCTTCCAGAAGGGAGAGGGAATGCGGCTGCTGGTGGTGAGGAAGAGGAAGAAGACGGTCCCTCAAACATCCCCCGGCTTGCCGATCAATGTATCCGCACCTTCCCCTCCTCTCCCTGCCCGCTGCCCCCATCCTTCTTCCCCCAGCCCCCAGCCTGCCTCCCATAAAGTATGTGCTGTGGCTGACAATGCCCAGGGATCTTTTTTTCCCCCCCTTTTCTTTTAAAGCGAGCCCCTGAGCACATCCTGGGTGGTCGGACCCGCGCAAACACAAATACAACCCTATGGCTAAGCTGGAAACAATGTCCGCAATGTAGACAAATGTCCGGCTTCTGTTGGAACCCTTTGTCTCGGCGCAGTTTTTGCATTTATTTCAGTGGCGAAATAATACGTGATTGACGCCCTCTTTCAATGTGTCCTAACTGTTGGGAATAAATCTGAGGTTGTTCCTAGTTGTCATGGTATTCAACCGCACTCAATGGCTATCTCTTCATCCATTCCGGAGTCCTCCCCGATATCGAGGGAACCCCTTTGGGCGGGCGCTCCCCTTCCAGGGAAGGGGGCCCGGGGCACCCACCAGACACAGAGCCCCAGTTTCCAGCCAAGCTCGGCCTTATCGATAGATTTATTCAGCCCTCGGAGCTGGGGGTGGGGGGTGGGGGGAGGAGTGGGGGTGAGTGAGGAGGTTTAATTCCTTCCCACCTCAGCAAGCAAAGGATAAAAATTGCCGTAATGACCAGTGCCAGTCGCGACAGAGGCAGCACGGCGATATAACGTCTCGATTTAAAGAATCCCGGCGGAAGCCAACAGAGAAGGGACAGGATGAGAATCTCCGGTGGCATGTGCCGCTTTGTGGGGCAGCTCCTCGGGCAGGGGAAGACCCGGGCTTCGAGAAATAACAGTAGGAATAGAAATAACAGGAATAATAGTAGGAATAAGAGTACTAATAGAGAGGAATAAGAGTAATAATGATAAGAATTATAAGAATAATAAGAGTAAAAAAATAAGGTAAGAATAATAAAAATTACAGGAATAAAAAATAAGAGAATAAGGATAATGATAAGGACCCACACAAACCCAAACCGACCCGCAAGTGCCACCACACAGGCAGAGCATCCTGCAGACCGCGCTCGACGTGGGGCCCGGCAGCAGCGGAGCGGGGGCTGCTCACGAGTGGAGCACGGTCCGTTCAAGGCGTACACGGCCCCGGGGATGGGGGACGCTGTAGCCGGGTCCCGGTGCCACCCGGTACGGAAGGGCGGAGCGGCAGAGCAAAGGTCTCTTGCGGGTGCACAAAGCCCCGCGGCCACGGGGATGGGGTTCTGGGGGTGTCCAAGGAGCGGGCAAGGCTGAGGCCCGAAGCCGCTCTCACTCCGCACAGGGACGCCGTGACGTAACAGCCGGGGTGGTGACGTAAGAACCGGTCGGGACCTTTGACGTCAGGAGCGGTCGCGGGGCCGGGATACAGCCCAGCGCTGCATGTCGGGGGATTCCGACGGCAGGTCGGCGGCTATCGCGATAGCACCCTGCCACCCTTCGTGCCTTCCCTCTCCTTGTGCCCCTGTTCCAGTGCCTCACTGAGAGCCCATTGCCGCGCTGTCCGGCCCTCCCCACGCATGAGACCAGCAAAGTGAATTGTGGGGCTGCTCCAGCGCTACGGGAAGGGGGCGGCAGGGCAGGAGGGTGCCGTGCCGGTGCAGGGGCTTCTCCCCCCATCCCGCTCCCCCGGGGTATTTGACAAGCCCGCAGGAGGCCGGTGGCGCGGTGCACACAGGCGGAGTGGCTGCACTTGAGCAGAAGTGCCTCTGCCTGCGTTCGGTGTTTACCTGTTTGCTCTCACAGGTAGCTCAAACATCCCTCTCCTCCCTCCCCTCTGCTTGTCCCCCCGCCTCGACCTGCGTGGGGACCGGGTCCCGCAACCCATGAGTGGCGGGCGTTTGATTTAGCCCCATTAAAGCTCGTTTTGGGGGTCATTTAAGAGCGAGGAAGAGGCGCTGGGTGAGGGATGAGAGGGAAGGAGCACTTGCAGGCGGCTCTCTGGTCACGCATGGCCCCGCACCTGCGAGGCTGGGAGTGGACCCACGGCGTTCCCCATGCCAAGGGCGGCCCAGAGGTAGTGCACTTAAGTGGCGAGGAGCCGCCGCTTCCTTCCCTGCTTTTAGGCTCCCACTCCCCGCAAAGCGCTCAGTTTCTCCCTCTGTTTTAAGCCACCGACTTCTCGACTTCATTTCCTTCTCTGTCGAGCGATATCATACACATACATCAAATATAATACTATATAATACATGTACAAATGAGTGAGAAGGTGTCTGGCGCTGTGCGGTTCTCCCACTCCGACCCCAGCCCCGCATCGCAGGTACAGCCGTCAGGTGGATCACTTTATTGTTTGATTAGACCCGAGGTGCGAGCTATTGTTTTCTCTCACTCCAGGGCCCAAATAAATAAACAAGGACAGCACCTTGCCGCTTGGGAGGGATTAGCGAAGCCCACACGAAGCCTTTGTTAAGGGGCCAGGTTTATTTTATCTCTTAGAATGGGCTACACTTGAAATAAATAGAGGAAGAGAAGCGCAGCCCATGTCGCTGCTGATAATTGTTATTAGGGCCTTCAGCTCAGGAGCATCCCCTGTAAGCGACACCCTCTTTGTTTTAAAGTGTGGCGGGGGGCGGGGGGGGCGGAGGGAGGGAAGGAGAGCAGCTACTTTAAAGAAGACATCTTTTGTGGGTGATAAAGCAACCCCACAAAAACCAAAAACCAACCAACAAGAAAATTAAGAAGAAAAAATCAGAGGGAAAAAAATAAAAAATCACCACACAACGTCCCCAAATCAGAAAAAAAAAAAAAAAAAAAAAAAGAAAAATAAAAAAATAAAACGATCACTTCTGCACGTATCCTCCGGGAAGGTGGGGGGGTTTAAATGGCATTTTCCGGCGCTGAAGCCGGTTCGGCGGGTCTGCGGCCGCGCCAGGCCGTGGGAAAGGGATGGGACACAAGGAGCCCGCGGCTCCGCGTTCCCTTGTACCTGGTACAGCGGCGGCCAGGACTGGGAGGGGCAAAATTTCCTATTTCCTGAAATCGAGGGGAAACCAGAGCCCTCTGGATCCTCCGTGCCTTTCAGGAACTTAATGGTAACGTGCGGGGCTCGGAGTTTCTGCGGGGTGGAATTCCCGTTTCTTTTCACGTCTGGAAAAATGGCATTGACAAAGGCGTTACGGGTGTTTTGGGAGGAAAGAAAAAGAAGAAAAAGAGGAAAAAGGGGGCAAAAAAAGGGAGAAACCTTCCCCCACATACGAAAAGGGACAAGACACAAGCCTTCCTCATCGAAGCTCAGAAGAAAGCTCCCGCGCCCCCCAAATCCTTTCTCTCGCAGACAATTAAATCTTCTCCAGGACATAGGAATCTAAATGAGCTTTCCTATAATCACGATTACTCTATCTCCTTCTCCCCGAAGCTTCAAAGGCGGAGAAATCTTTCCAATTCACCGATATTACTTATAAATTTGTAGATGGAGATCTCGCCTGCCCCCAGCCAACCTCCCGAGGTGGTGAATTGTAATAGAAATTGGGATTTTTCCCCCCCTCCTCCTCCCTGGGGGCTGCCGGGGTTATGTCAGAGCCGGAGGGCACATGTTAGGGCTTTGATAAATGCACTTTAATGAGATCTTTGAAAATATTGCCAATAGTGGCAGAGGCAGTTTGTTAAGGCCGTGCGGGCGAGCACAAAGCCGGAACCTGCAGGCCCCCCCCCCCGCCCCGACCCACCTATTTGTTGGTCTTATTTAATCCCCCCGCTCCAGGACCCCGCCAAAGCTATAAACCCGGCCTGGGGCTTTCCTTCCCCTTCTAGTCTATCATAAATTGTTCTATTTGCCGGGCAAACGCTTCTTCCCTCCGGGCTCTATTCGCTCCCGTCTCTCTAATGATTAAACATGTCGCAATGAGATTAAGCTTTGTCAGCAATGTGTCCCCCCTCCTCGAGGAAGGGAGCCCGGCCCCGGGCCGTGGCAATGCGGGGGTTTACGGCCGGGAACACTTTCTTATCTGAATTTACTTCTCGCACCCGCGTACACAACATGGAGGGAAGCCCGGCTGTGCGCAGGTAGCTGCGGGGGGGGGCTGTGTGTGTCGCAAGTGGGATCCCCGTTAAGCCTCCAAGGAAAACTCCGGTGCCCTCCCGCCCTGCGCAGAGCGGGGAAGAAGGCGGAGATCGGGCTCTTTTCGGGAGAAGAAAGGACGGGGAAAGGTCCGTGCGACGGGGACCAGACGCAAGTGCTCGGGCCCGAGTCGGGGCAGCACTGGGGGCAGCGATGTGAAGAGGTGACAGCAGCTGGAGCGCGGGGACCGGGGCCATTCCCGGTCCTCTGGCGTACTCTGCCGTCGCAGCCGAGAAGTGTGCCGCCACCGGGGCGGGGGTGGAAGGGGATGGGGATGGTGGGAAGGTATCTCCCCCCTCACCGGGCCAGGCGGGCGGAGCGCACCAGCCGCGCTTCCACCGGCCTCACGGCGCACTCAGGACCGGGGACCCCGCCGTCGGGGCAGAGGGACGCGCCCCTCCCCGCTCCATTCAGCATCAACTTCTACCTGCACACACACGGCCCCCCTTCCCCCCCCGTCGAAAACCCCATCCCACCCGCGGCCCCGCGCCCCGGGGTTCACGCATTGCTCCGCTACCCGTGCCCGCCGCGGCGGGGCTCACCTGGTCTGGGGGAGGCCCTAAACGGGCGAGGGGTGGGCGCGGCGGCTGCTCCTCCGCGCTTCTCGCATTGTCTCCGCCGAGCCCAGGGCGGCCGCTCCTTCCTTCCTCCGGCTTTACACCGCCCGGTCTGTTTGCTTTCCTCCCCGGCGGGTGACGCCAGCCGCAGCACCGGCCATATGCTCGGCGGCAATAAATTGGTTATAAGCGCAAACACGCCGGTTCCTGGATGGCTCTTTTAAGCCTTGCCCCGGCCCCGCCGCTGAGCCGGCCCCTCTTCCCCCGGGGGGCAGAGCCCTCCCTCCCCCCCCCGGCCCCCAAGATGCGGTGAAGCCGCTTTCTGCCGGCGCTGCCCAAATCCTCCCTCCCCCCTCAGTTCCACCCCCCCTCCTCCACATTGGGGCAACCGCAACTTCCCCCGGCCGAGCCCGAGCTCCTCTTCAGCGAGCTCGGCCTCTATAAATCGCTCGGTAGCTAAGACGCTATAAAACCCAAATAGCCAGATGTGGCACGTTATTTATGTGTGAAAGCTCGTTTACATTAGATATGCTGATCCAAGCTCTGATAGCAGGGGTTTGCGGGAGATTAGAGCTGGGCTGCCGGGGACGGCTCCAGCTGCAGCCCCCCCTCCCCTGCCCCTTTTCGGTTTGCTGGGTTTTTTTGGTGGCAATTTTCTTTATTTATGTGTTTTTTCTTAAAGGGGAGGCGACGAAAAGGTGATGGAGTTGGGAGGTGGGGAGGAGCGGCGCTGTCCAACTTCCCTGAAACTGGCGATGGGAAGTGGTACTTGGATGCAAGAGGCTCCTGTGAAAGGTACGACCCTTCGAGTGCACACATGGGAGGAGGTTACAGCTGGCCGAAGGGCTCCCTGGGCATCTCTGGTCGCACCTTTCTATTCCAAAGGCTTAGAGAAGCACCAGCGCAGCCACGCATCGAGGTGAGCTCTGTGGTTGCTACCCACCAGAAGGACCCATCACTCCACCCAAGGGCATCACTGGTGACTGCTTGGAGCTTGACTGAAGGTCACAGGGGCCCTTCCCCATCTCATCTCATCTGGATTCTCGCCACCACCTGCTGTGTTTTTAAGAGCACTGCAGAGACCTTGGACTCCCCTGTGAAACTCCCCAGGGCCCGGGACAGATATCTCTTAGCTAAATACCCTGGTCACAGGCAGCTCTAACAGAGCTGCCCACAGATAAAGTGATTGATCCTTATACCAATCAATAAAGATCTTGTTCTGAGCAATTAATAACTTTGCCAGGTTTGTTTTGTTTGGATAAGGAAGTGCCCTCATTGCTGAGAGAGGGAATGGAGTTGGGGGAGAAATATCCCGTTGCCCACATGAAAATACAAATGTAGTTGGCTCTTGGTTGACATACCTGTGAAGTCTTCAGCTTTCTCAACAAGAGTTTCAGTCTGGATGTCTGGGAGGGGAATTACATCCCCAGGTACACCTGGATAAGGTTATAAACCTGTATAAGAGGTGTGAGCCCATGTGTGCAGGTCCCCATGTGGCAAAGCCTGCTGTGCCCCGTGTCCCACAGCCCCCCATGCATGGATTCTGCCTCCCCACCATCCACACAGCACAGAAGGAGGAGGAAGAGGGTGGGAGAAAGGAAAAGGTGCCACAGCTGGACTTGGGGCAGGTGAGGGAAGTCCATCGCTGATCAGCAAAGCATCTCCTCGGTGGGGCTGCAGCCATAGGGACAGAAGGCAGATGGAAGGGGAA
>JBCJKH010017529.1:0-48180 GCA_039877255.1 Loriculus beryllinus
ACTTTCCATGCTCCAAAAATGGGATTCTGCAGCAATTTGTCCATGCTAACCTAATGTTGAAGGAGCTGGGAGGGGCAGCAACGGCATCGGGGGGGCAGCTGTGGGGCTGGGGCTCAGGTGTGGGGCAGTTGTGGAGTAGTTATGGGGGAGTTATAGGGCAGTTGAGGGCAGTTGTGGGGTCAGATGTGGGGCAGTTGTGGGGCAGTTATGGGGCAGTTATGGGGTCAGTTGTGGGGCAGTTATGGGGTCAGTTGTGGGTCACTTGGGTTCAGTTGGGCTCAGTTGTGGGGCAGTTGTGGGTCAGTTATGGGGTCAGTTGCGGGTCATTTGTGGGTCAGTTGGGCTCAGTTGGGCTCAGTTGTGGGTCAGTTGTGGGTCAGTTATGGGTCAGTCATGGGTCAGTTATGGGCTCAATTATGGGTCAGTTATGGGGTCAGGTCTGGATCAGTTATGGGTCAGTTATAGGTCAGTCATGGGTCAGTTATGGGGTCACTTATGGGTCACTTATGGGTCACTTATGGTTCGGTTATGGGGTCAGTTATAGGTCAGTTATGGGTCACTTGTGGGTCAGTTATGGTTTGGTTATGGGGTCAGTTATGGGTCAGTTGTGGGTCAGTTATGGAGTCAGTCATGTGTCAGTTATGGGTCAGTTATGGGTCACTTGTGGGTCAGTTGTGGGTAAGTAACGGGTCAGTTATGAGTCAGTTATGGGTCAGTCACGGGTTAGTTATGGGTCAGTTCTGGATCAGTTATGTGTCAGTTATGGGTCAGTTATGGTTCGGTTATGGGGTCAGTTATGGGTCAGTTCTGGATCAGTTATGGGTCAGTTATGGGTCAGTTATGGGTCAGTTATGGGTCAGTTGTGTGTCAGTTATGGGTCAGTTATGGGTCAGTTATGGGTCAGTTATGGGTCATTTATGGGGTCAGTTATGGTTCAGTCATGTGTCAGTTACGGCTCGGTTATGGGTCCGCTGTGGGTCCCTGTGGGTCCCGTATGGGTCCGTTGTTACCCCCGGGGCTCCCCGTTGCCCCGTTCCCGGCCGGGCTCTGTTGCAGTTCCCCTTGGGGCCGCTGGGGTCGCTGTGTTCTCGTTTCCGTGTGTTGGGGGGGGGGGGGGTGCGCTCCCTGGGGGTGCCGCTGGGGGCGCTGCGGGGCCGCGGCTTCTTCCCACAGGTACCGGAGCCGCGACCTTAGCTAGGGGTAAGTGGAACTTGTAGTAGGGAGGTTGACAGAAGTACCTGTATAGGTTCCAAGAAGTCTAAGAAAAGATAGGTGTGTTAATTTATTTTTGATACTTTTGGGTGGCGCCCTCCTACTCATGGCAAGCTGCCATTGGATCACAAGCATACTGTACTCTTGCTTCAGAGCCTACTTCCCTCTCCCCCAGGTTTAGCTCAATATGATTCCCACCGCAGATGTCTTTGAAAATGTTCAAGCTGTCATTGGTAAATGGAAAAGTAGATGCACAGCGTGTAACCCCTTTGTGAAGAAACTGTCTCTTTGCTACAACATTTGCTCAGATCTTGTTATTATTCTCTGTGGTGGTGCGATTTTGTTTCTTTTTTTGGAAATCATCCCTACAGACTAGTTGTGATTAAATGTCTAATGTTTAAAGCTTCTATGAGCCTTTAAAGTCCTGTTTTGCAATTTGGGCTTTAGGCCTGGGAGGTCTACAGTTCAAATCTCAGCACATTCCTCACTGCTGTTTTTAATTATGATTTGATATGGACATTATTGCTGCAGGGATCTCTCTCACACTTCAGA
Source organism: Loriculus beryllinus (assembly GCA_039877255.1). Lineage (NCBI taxonomy): Eukaryota > Metazoa > Chordata > Aves > Psittaciformes > Psittacidae > Loriculus > Loriculus beryllinus. The sequence continues at coordinate 1,765 of JBCJKH010017529.1, forward strand.
AAACACAGTTTACTAAAAGTCAGGAGACGCCAATCAAATTGGGTCCCAGTTCAAAAGAACAAGGACTGTAGCGGCTTCATTTTCTACCCATAGAAGTATTTGGTTGATGTTTAGAAGTGACATACCTAGGGGAGGGAGGGAAAATGAAAAAAACAAGAGGCAACTTAAAAACAAAAGACTCCTAGGGGGTTACGATATGCTTAGTCCTGGATCACCTACAGAAGCGCTTTGCAGACTCCATAGTCTGCCCCTCCTTGTCTCTTTCTCACGTAACTGTAACATAAGATTGCACTATTGCACTTTCCTTCCTACAAACTGCAGATTAGAATGGGAACTGGTGAAATAACAGAAGGGAAAACAAAATTACTTGTTTAAATTTTGCTAAATGAATCAATTCTGTGATCAGGAGAATACATTCTCAGTTTGTTTCCTCAGCTCTGAAAATATATTTGGCAGAGATCAAGGCCCACTTCGCTTGAGCATTATCTCTCCCTGCAGCTGATAAGTGAAGCAGAGGGACTACAGCAGCGGAGCTTTCAACAGAGAAGTGGCAGTCCCCAATCTCATGGCTTCTCACACCAGCTCTGCCAAGCCATAACTCTGGCAGACTGTGGAAAGCTCAGTTATTTTCCTAAATGTGCACATCTCCATCCAAGCTCTCCCTGTCTTTAATACCTAATACTGAACGAGTGGAAAAGGTGTCTTTATTTTACACCCTCATTTCTGCTTAGCTTTGGTTTTCTTGGGAGTGGGTCTGAGCCATCCCAGCTGAGAAAGAAAGTCCTTTTCACGAAAGCACGCTGTCGGGTTGCTGATGACTTTGGCTGCAAGGCAGCTTTGATCAGGAGCTCTACACTGAGTTAGTATAACCACAGACACTTTAGTAAAACTGCTTTTTATTATGTAAACTATACCCACGGCTGCCGTGATTTAAAACAATTTTCAGATGGGAGTCTTTCTATGAAGGCACCATTTCATTTCACTTTGCTTCTTTCCTGGTTTCCTGCGTTAAAAAAGAAGGAGCCTGTACCATGGAAATTGCTTGAAATATTGTATATTCATTTTAAGATCTGCTACTAGGTCATGCTGTATCAGCGTATTTTGAATCAGTCAAGAAGCTAGACTTTTATTTGTCAAGCTTTGATTAAATTTTGTGGTTAAAAATAACAAAAAATGGGAAAAACAAGACCAGAACTCTATTTTATAGCAGTCTGTGTTAGAAAAGATAGTAATCATAAGGAGCTGTTTTGTAAGATCAAAGAACAAGAATGGAACCCGTGTCTAACACCAATGTTATGAAGAGAAAGTCCTCAGGTTCAGCAGACAAGGGTGCTGAAGGAGCAGTGAGATTAAACCATCATTATTTTTCTTAGTGTTAAGATTCATTGACCAGGCAGTGGGGAAAAGATTTTGGAATTGTTATATAAGTCTTAAGCAAATACTTGAATTTCCAGGCTCTGGGACTATCCCATCTGGGATTTTAGCATGACATTTACATTCAGTTTTCTTCACCTCTAAACTCATTTTAAGAGCGAGTCTGGTATCAGAAAAATTAGACACTAGCAGGGATGTCACAACACCAGTTTGGACTCTTTCTTTACGTATTTCAAAACCTTGTTTGGAGTTTTCAGGCCCAGTAGATGCTTTTCATACTTACTTATTTGGTCTTCAAGGTGAGCCTTCTAAATGAGAATGGTGGGAGTTTGTGGTGTGGCACTGAAATTATTACAAACGATCTATTTTCCCCTTGAGGATGGAAAGGTAAGACAGGTTCCTAGCTTCTTGAAGTTCCTGTAATACCTATGTAATCATATTGTTTATCATACTACTGTTAAAAAGGCATGGAGACATATGACTTGTTTCAAGCCCATATCTATTTTATGGCATATACCTCCATCACCATGCAATTCACAACTCCTTTACTACCATACTACAGAAGCAGAAGAATTGGAGGTGCTCAGGACTGTAAGCTGCATAAATACATTCATTTTCTTTTATAGGGAGCCATCTAGAAATAGATAAAAACACAAACAGCTTGAGAATACTGATAATAGTTAAAGATCTGGGAGCAAAAACCTCACACACATGGTTGACTGCAAACTTGGACACGTCAGAGATAAGCAAGTTTTCTTACCTGCATTCTTCAGGAATTTTAGCAATGACAGGTCATCATTTTAAATAGTCTTCACATGTGCAGACCATTTTTTTTTAAGTTTTGACAGACCTTCAGCTCAAGTTCTTGGAAACTGCACACTAGAGCCTTAGTATCATGCTTTGTCAGTAGCTGAAACACTAAGAGGTGGGCACATATTATCCCAGGGAGTCTCGGTCTGGGATGAGATCATTTGCTGTAGACAGATTTTGTTTTCCCACTTGGGATTCTCCATCCTTCCGTCCTAGACTGTTCATCACAATTGTGCCAGCCTTGTAAGGAAGGAATTTTACTAACCCTTCCAGCCACCAAAACAGCAAAACAGGAACAAAACCGAGATATGTCTGGCTTCTTCTCTTCTGGTTTCTCATTTTCATGCATTGAGTTACTATGTGCCCCAAGATTAAAACACTTGCACACTATCAAGGTATCTACATTCAGAATCAAAAGAATACTGTCATACTTTGCCAGTTTGCCAGCATGATCTGCCAGACTTTCCAGGCTTCCAGCCTCAGATATCATCATATCAGCAAAGAGGAAGTATCAGACATCGGAGAAATGTTGTACTCCCAGGAATTCACGCATCCCTGCTTCCCAGGCAGCTTGCTGGTTTTATAACAGATGGACTAGTTGCACCCACCTACTGAAGCAAGTAATAGGCTGGGCATGCCATGACTTCCCAAAGCCACATGGATACAGTTATATTTCCACAATTGCACTTGAATGTTTCTAAGAGTTTGAGCCCGAGTATGGGGGTTTGTGATGTCGTTAACCAAGACACTCTCGTAGCTGGTAAAACTTCATGCTCCTAATGTGGCCATCCTTGAGAGATTGAGAGGCCCAGAAACTATGCCTGCAGCCAGCCCTCATGTACTGCCACTTTGTGTCCCATCCAGGGGTCAGATATCTACCAAGTTGGCATTTCCACCAGTCACCCTTTAGTCCTTATCACTTAGACTGTAAATTCCTCATAAACACCTCAGGGCACAGCGTCTGTGTCAGCACAGCACCTTTGTACAAGAAAATCATTTCCAAGTCGATCCCAAGGTGAGGGAATGGCAATCTGAAGGGAGGCTGGACTCAGGTATTCACAGCCACAGCTGGGCGGGTGCCCCTGGTGGAAGAAGGGCTGGCGAGAAGTGTTAATGCTGCTGTGCAATTATCAGCGGAATGTCAGCCTGCTTCATTTCTTGTATTATATTCTCAGAACCCCTCTGAATACCTCTTTCTCCTCTGCATGGTGTGTGCTGGCCACGCTACTCCCTTTTGACGCCATCCTGGCAGCTACTCCAATGCACTGACTCTGCTAGGCCTCTGCTAGGCTCTGCTGGGCTTGTGTAGGCCCAGCTTTAGCCTGCTCCCTGTATTGTTCCAGTCATAAAAGCCCGTTCCTAGAAAACTGAAGAAGTGTGATCTTCTCCTGCAGATATGTGAACAAAAAAATAAATTACAAGTCTGCTGTGTCTTTCATCTCATGTCCTAATAGTAACACAGCTCTGGTGTACAAATTACTACTGCAGAGGAAAAACGTGTCCCTGAAGGATAAACGACACTATTAGGAACCTGGGGAAATATCCATTTCTGGATGAAAGAAATGCAAACAGCTGAAGCATGAAAGGAAGCAAAATAGCACAGCTGATTTTTATAACTTCGTTTATATGTTTTGTGTGTATCCTAAAGAAAAAGTTTCCTGGAATTGTGGGGTATATCCATGGTAGCTTATTTGACGCAGAGCTGTAACGCTGGCCTACCCACGGTAGGCATGTGTTTTCCACACATAAGCTCTTTTTATGAGTAAATGTATTGAGCATATGTGAAAGGAGCATAGCAACATACAGCATCTGAAGTTCCAATTATTAAGTGCTTGCTAGATGGGAAATCACTTTTACCCAATGTGTTTTAGGTGAGGACAAGAGGAAAGGAAACAATTTAGAGACTTGAGTGATGGGAACCCTGGGATATCTTGGGGCTCCCTAAGCTGGCAGCAATACTAAATTTTGCAGCTCCTGGGATGAGGAGAGAGGGGCAGACTGATGCTTTGCAGCTGCTGTCCTGGAGGAAGCGGCTGTTATGGATTGGGGAGCTAACTAAAAACCCTTACAAAGTCAATCCGTGTGTTTCAGCTCCTGAAAGAAGAAAAGGCAAGCGGTGGTGTTTCTCACTGTTGCTTGTGAAGCACCAAGCCCCACTGGAGGGACAGCCTGGAACCTGCAGAGAAGCAAGCAAGCAGGCAGCAGGGCTGGGGCTGCTCAGCAACCTGCTGCCCCAGCAAACCACCTGCCCCAAAAGCCAGCTCAAACATGCCTGGGGCCTGGAGCACTTGTTAAACTGCAAATGCCAAATTCTTGCATTGTACTGTACATTCCATATGATCCATTTAGCCCCTGTCATAGGGAAATTACAGAATAATCAGTAGCATGTTACTTTCAGTCTTCCCTTGTGGTCTCAAACCAAAGAGGCAGAAAATGATAGCGCATGCAGAAGGATTATACTTTCATCTTTATTATGCTTTCAATCCAATGGTAAATGGTGTGATAGGCATTGAACAGTAGAAAGTGCAAAAACTCAGGTTGGGAAGACAGTCAAGAACCAGGCTGAGGGTGTGGGTGTGTTTGGGTCATACCAGAAATGGTGCAGCAATGTCCTGAGGAGAAGCACAGTTAAACTATGTGCAAAGAGACCTCAGCCTGTAGTTAAGAAGAAAGAAAATGCAATGGGAATTAAAAGAATTGCTTTTCTTTTTAAATTCCTTCCCCCCAGGTAATCTTTAACAGATTCAGTTTTTGCACATTCACATTGATTAAAGTATTACAATACCATTTGTGCTTCGGAAGAAGATGTACATTTGCAACGAAATCCTATGTAGCCAGTGTGTATTGCAGTGTGTCTAAAAATCCTCAGGTGACAAAAAAAAAAATCCTCAAATTCAGCTAAGTGAAATGTTGCCTGAGAAAGAAGTAATTAAAACCTGGGTAAGGCCCTTAGACACTGCAATCTGCCTTAAACACACTCTTTCCAGAGATAACTTCTTTTAACCCAACCTGCTCTTTTGACAGCTGTCACACGAGCTGCTTTGCATCTTTACCAAAATGCAGGGATAAAGCTGCAGTCAAAGAGATGCAGGACCTTTCTGAGTTCCCCAATATAGGAAACTAAAAAGCTAAAGCAATCCACCAGTGTCATACTTTACCTTTGTGTGATTTTATAAACACGAGCACGAAGGAAAGAATTACACTTTGCCCCCAGGTTCAGACTGATTGGTAAGAATCTCAGACACTTTAAGTAGGCGCCACAAATTGTGTAAGCTCTGACCTGCTGGCTCACTGCCTAGTTCACATGACAGAGATATCTGATGGTTTTGGCAAGGCAGATTGAGGTGGAAAGGTGCCTAGAAACCAACAGAAACAGGGCAAATGTCCTAGGGGTTTTTAAAAGGAAGCAAACAGATATGTAAGGTGCAGTTCTGTACTCTCTGGAGAGGTAAAAGGGGACTTTTTATTATAATAAATTCATTTGACCTCTACTATATGGATAGGAAGCAGAAGGAATACATTTATATTTTGAAGTCAAGGGGTTCCTTAGATCCTCAGCTGTTTTAAAATTAGTGTAATGACACTGAGTATATGCTCGGCCTAAACCAAAGTGACTCCACTTTTGCCACAGCTGCTTTAATTGTGCAACATTTCTTCTCCAGGATTTTGTGGTCTGCAAAACTGAACAGAATAGCATATGTAAAATCACTGCCTCTGTGCTGTGCCTTTCTGATTAGGGCATTTTCCCCTTGCTTCAAGACATTAGACTGTTCCAGTGGTAAGGTAGAGGTAGGCACGCTGGCAGCTGCCAGATGTGATGCTGCCTCAGGGCATAACGTGATATGAAGTTTGAAAAACAAGATGTTGTATGCAGGAGGTATCATTCATAAAATTACTGCTCCTGAGTATCCTTTCTCCAACTTTTGTTCAAGCGCATCTCTCCCCTGGCAGTCCAGTATTTTCACAAGTGAACCTCAGAAAAGGGTTGCTTATGCAAATTCAAGCAAAGCTAAGAAGAAAGTAAGGTCCATGAAGTGCTTTTTATCTTCTGCCACTACAGATTACTCTCATCCGTAAAGACAGAGCAACAAAGAACCAGTCAGTGAAGAAGAGAATCCCTGAAATCCAGAAAAGTGAGGGCTGAAAGGAAGGGAAAAAGCCATTAAAACTGTCTTCCAGTTTGGCCTCTCTCAAACTTTCTCTGCGATAGCTTTGCACAGTCTCTTCCCACAGGTATTTTTTCTTCACTGTGTTCCCTACCTGGCATTTGATTGGGGATTTAGCTGCCATTAGTAAATGAAAGACAGCAAGGTAATTATGAATCAGGATGTCAGAGAGGGAGAATTATTTGCCGAGTGATTTATTGATGAATAATTTCATACTAATGTTCTTGCACACACTGAGGTCATATTACTCACAAGCAATTCCTACCAAAGCAGTTCAAAAAGAAGCTTTGTTCTAATTGTATTCCTATAGATACATACTACAACTGAGCAACATCAGGCCATATGCTTGTCTGACTTCTCTACTTTTAAAGTCTGTTCCCTACTGCCATATTTATTTGATTTATGTGTAAAATTTGTAAAATAGGCTCATAGAAAATGAGTCCTTAAAGCATCTTACAAAATCTGTAACAAAAAATATTCACCAAAGGACTCCTCTGTGCTATTAGTATTTATACTGCTGTGGTGCCTGAGGCCCAAGCTGAGATCAAGGCCCCGATGGTGGCCAGTGTACAACTAGATAATGAGAGACAGGTTTCCCTTGCTGCCCCGCAACGACAAAAAAAAGTTAAATAGACTGAGAAAAGGTGACTGAAGAAATAGATCTCAGAAAAGAGACCACTTCTCCTATTTCTAAGTCAAGGACCTCATCAGTAAGATCACTTAAATATGTACCCAAAATATCATTGTCAACTATCCATCAGGCAAAATGTTCGGTAGGTGATCCTGGCACAGGTGCTCTGATGGCTACAGGGCACAGAGGCAAAGAGTTCCTAAGTCACATCTTGCCTTGCAACGTTCAAAACCTGATGTTTCAAACAAAAATAGCCTACCCGCTCTCTCAGCTGCCGGTTACAAAAGAAATAAGTGGGTCCTAAACCAAATGGGGTACTGTAGTGGAAAATGGTTGATCTGACATGATGTTGCAATGCATTGCATCAGACAAGAGCAGAAAGGCCCATCTTCACAGAATATGAGCTCTATAAAGCTCATGTTACTAATAAGACATCATTACTAATTTCTTCCACTTCTTAGGTTTGATTTAGAATATGATATGTAGACAACGATAACACATCTACTTAAGCTCTTAAAGAGAAATCCACAAATTGTGCAATTGATTCTACCATGCCTGAGACAACGGGCTGCCTTAAGGTTTATCTCAAGGGACTGAAATGTATAATTGGCAAAATGTCAATTCCTTAGTATTCATATTCACAGCAAAAAAAAAGCTATGCTATATTGGGATTAAAGTTGACTTTACAGAACAGCAGTCTAGGATAATACCAATAGCCTCATAATCACTGTATCGCAAAAACAACCTGTTAAAATCCAAAAGATCAAAATTAAGGTTAAACTTACAGAAAATTAAAATATATATTAATGGTATGGAAATTCCATGCAATCATCCCTGGCTCTGCCCACTTTCAGAAAAAAAAACTCATGTGAAGAATCCCATTTTTAAAATCATCATCAAATGTCATTACCATTTTCTCTCAAGAGAACGTTTGTTGTCACTAGAAGACCTCTCATTCTACTGGGATAATCAGACAAAAGAGTAGCTGTTTGTGTAAGAAAAGACTAAAAGAGCTTTTCTTGTTTAATCAGAATAAATCAAGCAAGCTTTAGTCAGGGAGAAGATATAATTGTTCCTTATAAACATTACAGTTTACAGAGAGGGAAGGATAACTATTGCATTAAAGAATGATGTTAACACAAGAAAGAATGGGAATAAATTGCCCATGAGTGAATTTAGCACTAATTGAGGAGGATCCTAACTGTCAGGGCAGCGATTCTCTGAAATAAGCTTGTATGTGGAAAGTGAAAGCTACAAGTTTGACTATTAAGGTGTAGATTGATAAATTCATTAGGTGAATTATATTGTGGGGTTTTCTGTGACTGTACTGACCTCAGTTAAATGACCTAGAAGATCTTTGTCCTTGTCTGTAATATAGCTAGTCCCAACAGCTGGTTCACAGGAGAGTGAAGGAAGAATTCATCTTTGTTTAGCACTGCCAAGGCTTCATGGCTATTTGAATTAGATGGGTTTTTTTAAAAAACAGTCATTCAGCTGTGTACAAATTAATACTTCATCATGACTGTGATCAATATGAAATGGCAGCCAGTCTGAGAAGTGGAATTTGCATGGCACTCCCTGGGGAATTCTGTGTTTGCTGTTTTGGCAGCTTCTACCACAGAAAGAACTTTCAGTTACTAAGAAAAACATGGGGGAAAAAAAAGACCATTAGGCCCATAAAATGGATTCAAATATAGCCCTTGTATAAGATTTCTATGAATTTTAAATTAATGGGGAATGTCTGTAATGTTCTATTAAATGTTTTTGGACAAGGAAAGTCAGACGTGGAAAGGAAAATTTATTGAAGAACCTATTTCTTCTTTATTTTAATTTCCATAAGATGAACTGTTTTCCTTGTGAGTTTTTGGAAAATTAATTCTGCCATCAAAAAGCAAGTGCTACATTTGCAGGAAGAGGTATTTAACAAGCACAAGAAAATGAATGAACCTGTGCTCATATGAAACATCCAACTTTAATAATTTAACAGTGAAAAGCACTTTCATGAAATGGATTTTTAAGTGCATCTAGTGTTTATGAAAGGAGGGAGACCCCAGAGCTTCCCACGTATCTGCTTGAAACAACTATCAATAAAGAGCAAAGATAGCTCTTTGCCTTAAGACTTTCTTACTGGATCACAACTCGGTGTGTTTGTTGTTTTCCCTGTCTTGGATTTACTGTAAAATACAGTGGCCATGCAGTATTCCTAATCAGGCCTTACTGGTTTCACAGGGGATTCTTTTCCCATTTTCACAGCAAGTTCTGTAAGAGGAAGTCAGATATAAGAAACTTTCAAAAAATATAGTGAAGGGAAAAGAGTAAGATGAACAAGAATTGCCTGTTCTCAGGTGGTGCCCTGATGCTTTGCAGCCTATGAAGGATAAAGGGAGGTACCCAGTTCTTTCTGAAAACTCTTCTGAACATCACGGCAATCTATTTGCTATAGCCAGAAGAAATTAAGTCATTCTCTATCAGCATCAAGGCAGGGACTGTTGGAGTTTTCTCTCTGCGAACATTGCTACAACTAACTTACTTTTTTTTAACTCAAAGGCTAAGGAAATGTTCTGAAGCACCTCTGTGATAGGAAAAGGTTTATTAGGAGAAGCTAAGATAGTTGAATTTCTAACACCATGATTTGTGGTGCACAAATAGCCGTGAGTCATGTGCCTCTGTGTCATTCCACCTAACTATATAAAATAGAGTAAAACACTGAGTGCTGTGAAATATTGCCATCCTTGTGGCAATCCATTGTTTCAGATTTGGTGATGGTGGGACTAACTCCTATCTTCAGGTTTTCCATATTACAAACTGCCTTCATAAAACTACCTGATTTCAGTTTAGCAAAAAACTACAAGGTTTCTGAGCACAGTAAATGTCATTCTACTAGTCAGAACAGCTCAAGTGAGATTTCATTAAATTTTACTGGAAGTGATTTGTTTACCTAAAATGCAGCAACATTATTTCTGCCCCTGCAATTTTCTGCAAAGTCAGGAAACTGTTACCAGAATTGTGGAAACTTCTCTCTGCCCAAAGGAATCCACATCAGTTTATCCTATTTCTTTCTGCTTGAATGTCTTTAAAAAAAGAAAAAGAATACTTTTTTATTACTAAGTACATTTCAAAGCCCTTGGCTTCTTACTGTACAGTTACTGATTTTGTATGAGTACTTACAGGCCCAGAGCCAACCAAAAAAATAAAGAGAATGAAATGGACATGCTTTTTGTGATATCATCATAGTTAAACAAAGAATGAAAACAAAAGCATCAATATGAAGCTGCCAGTACTAATTATTGGGTGTGATGTGAGGTACACAGTGAACAAGGAATGAGAAAAGAATTCAGTGTTTCGATGGTTGCGCTTCATTGATGTTTTTAGGACACTTGTCATGTTCTGGTTTCCAGGGGTTATTCAGTACTAGCCAAGTTGTAAGGCTTTGTCAACCTTTAATTTTGAACTGGATATTGAACATTCTTTTACTCTAAATAAAATCTAAACCCTCATGGTGTTAGAATATTTTTTAACCAAGAAGTCTTCTAAGCATGAAACTAAAAATTAATTTTCCAGGAATGGGGACTTAAGGTCTAATAAATGCGTAAGCTCACATTGACATTTTTTTTCTCTGCGGAAGCATTTACATTCTCTTCCTTGCTGTCCATTTTCTCAGTACTTGTTGAAGGTCAGTGCCTTTCAACCTTCCACCCTTCAGTAAAATATAGTTGAAATTAATTCATGTGTTCAACAATTTGTAGAAATGCAGAGAGAAACAATGAGCTTCTTTCCTTAGAAAGCAAGACATAAAAAAAGTTTTAAATGAGTTTTTGGTATGGAAAACACTGCAACAACTCCCAATAATAGGTAAAATTTTTATTTTAAAAAATGCTTTGTCAAAAGCTATTTAAATGTAATGTGTGATACTGTATGATGGGTTAAATCACAGCATCCATATTGCAAAACAGATCTTGTATCAGAAGTTCTCAAACATTTCCACTTGAGGAAATAGATTTTCCCATGGATAATTCTTGCTCTTGATTGTAAAATACCTCATGTGTATCTAGAGTAATTTGCTTGCATATAATCCAAGTGCAAGCAGGAAACAATTCATATTGGTTTACATTGTCAGTTAATTAAATCAGGGAGAAATTAGGAGTGGTCACTAAAATGTGTTCTCTTTGAAACAAGCTCAAGATATAGAGGAGCAGACATGGATATGCAAAGCCATACAAGGCAGTAAAAGCCTGTAAACCACAGAATAAAACAGGTGAGGTGAATGAATGTAACATGCAAATGAAGCAGAGGGCACACCTTGTACTGAGTGAATGATCTGTTTATTGATAAACAGATACTGGTATGTAAAAAGTAATATTTTTCCATCCTCATCCTGAGCCAAGTAGGTAGCATTTAAGCCATTTCAGAAATTCAGATTTTGAGAAACTCTTAAGAGCTGTAATTTTCCAGTACTGCAATTTTGCTTCAGGGGGTCTTAGCTTTTATTGAATGGTCCCTGGACAGGAGTAAAGTAAAACACAGCCTTGGCAAGAAAATGGGATAACGTAAGAGAAAAAGACAATGGTGCAGGAGTCCATGGCAAAAAATCAAAGGCAAGAGCTGTTACACTCATCAGATTGAAAGCAGTGAGAAAAAAGCGATAGCAGCAGGACATATCTCTGAAACAGACTCATTGTTTTTGTATTCTATTATACTCACTAAGTCATACTGGCAGTTTTATATCAAAGTTTTTGTCTTGACAACTCATTTACCTACAGTGACATAAAAAATGAATATTGGCACTTTCGTTATTTCTAGGCCAGTGTCTGACATTAACTAATTAATTAACTAATAAAATATCACTAATTGCAGAGACAGTAGTACAAGCCAGGGCTCTGGCATATTTATTTTGATAGCAGATAGCACTGCAAATCACTAAGCACTAAGAATGGAGGGTAATCTGATGTGTTTTGCAGACAGAAATGCTTGCCTGACAGAGCATCATATTAATGAGGCAAACTATGACTTTTGCCGAGTGGAGAGATCAAGACGTAAATATCAGGGTGTAACCCTGCAGAGGAAAATCCTCTAAAGACTTGTTGAAAGATGTGGTATCAAATGAATTGCTTACTTCTTAGAGACTGCTTTGATATTTATTGGTTCAAATTGCTCCACTGACTCACTCTTGCATAAGCTTTCATGCCCCATTTTAATCTTGACATTTTGGGAAGCCAGTCTGAGGCAGCATAATGACTAGGTTTACAAAGGATCAAAATGAAAAAGAAGCAGCTGGGATGTAATAATTATAGTCTGTGAAAAAAAATACATTGAGAAAACAGAGTGAGAAATGATTGTGCCGTAATAAACAGAGGAGTAATGCCAAGATATTTAGAAAATAGAGCCCTCACTTTGGGAATTCAGGCAGTCCCATACTTGGATTTCAAGGTACACACATAGTTTTTCAGTATGTGTGGTATGGAGGTGTCATCTTCTCTACACAGACTCCTGAAGTCACATAGCTCAGATACTGTTTTGAGGGGTAGATTCTGGGAAATAAACTCCTCTATTCACTTTCTCCCTGAACTCAAGGGAAGAGGGGAGGTATAAAAAGGGCTAAAACCAACCTTACCCTTTCAAAACAGCTGATCCAGTACCACAGTTTCCAAGTCTCTCTTCCTCATTGGTACAGCATGTCAAATGAGATTTATTGTTCAACACTAAGCATAACGAGTGATAAGGTGAACAGCTGCTGAACTTCACCCATGCACTCCACTCAACAGCAGTGGCAGAGTATAGGATAAAAGTATTTGTAAGATTCCTTGGGCAAAACCTGTCTTACCACACCTTGGGAAGGCCAAGTTTCAGGGTAAAACAGGGCAGATTGAGGCCAGCTCTACTTTCATGTTTCCAGCTGACCTCTATGGTATTGCATCTTGGCCTATCTCCACTCCCTGGCAGACGGGTAATAGTGACAGCTGCGTGTCCGCTAGAACAAGGTGCATGCAGCATTGTTAAGACTCCAGGGCTAATAGCATTCCTATAGTAAACACTTTTAATAAGGGAGAATACCAATGTGCTTTAAATATTAGTAAACAAATGATTCAAAGCAGACAGTGAAGCCCACAAAGACAGTGATTCATTGCCTCAGGAATTCACGCCAATTTTAATTTTCACCTGAACAATACCTGTAGCTGGTGGATTCACTGGAGCAGTCTGCAGCTCCCTCTCTGTCACTTCTTGGTCTCATTGCCTGGACATGCAACACTGAGAATGAAATCAGAAATAGCTGTGGTTAACCCAGTCATTCAAAGATATGTGCCTTCGCATTCAGAACCAATGTGCCTTCTTCGAACTGTTGGTGCATCTTATTTTCCAGCATGCTCATGAGATCTTGGCACTCTTTAAGCACGTCATAAACTTAGACTATGAGACCTAGAGGGCAGAGATTTATCTGTGTTTCCTGATATATATAATTTGTCCGATATTGTCCATAAACTGACTATTCAGAGCTGTCAGAAGGGCTTGGAGAGTCTGAGGCACTGGAAGAAGAAAGAAAGCCTGTGTAGAAAAACCCATGTCTAGAATAGATGTGCAAACTGGATTTTGCATAAAAATTCACCGTGGATGTACAATTTATAAACACAACACAATCTGAATTAATAAATTATTGGCGATTTTTTCAGAGAGTGACATTTTAAATTGTTTTTTGTTTATGTATTATTGTTCTACATAATGTAGAATAGTTCTACATATTGTTCTACATAATGTACATAGTGTTGAAAGCTGAGATAAAAAAATGATATTATGATGATATAACCTGATTTGTCTGACACATCTTGGTCTAGATAAAATATCACCAAACTCATGAAATAGGCGAAATCATGATTTTAGCCTTGCCAGTGAAGCCTAGGAGGCAACCCACTGATGCCACGTCCAGTTCCATACAAACACAGAGATACCTTGGAATAGAGTATCCAGCGTAATCAGGTTGTCCATCGTTTCTCATTATTTTGTGCATTAAAATGTCAACTTCTCTTAAAAATACAAGCTAGAAAAACAATGACTTTTTCAAACTTGATTTTTCAGTTTAAAGTTTGTCTAAAAACCTTTTCTTTAAATAAATTATGTGGTGACCAACTTCCAAGACAAATAGCTCATGTATATGTTGTATCAAGGAAGCAAATATTTCAGTATATTCTTTGGAGTATTCATCTCTGAGAACAGAGAGGAATTTAAAGTAGTCATCTGACCCTAGATATCTACAGCAGGCAAAACCCAGCAAGAACTAAATGGAAGTAAATGGAAGTTTTAATGGTGGTTCTGGTCCATCTTTTTCTACCTTTTAACAGAAATAGAATACCATGTTCTCTCACCTGCTGTTAGCTAGAAAGTAGTAGTTATTTTAAACTTGTGTGGGCATGATAGTAAGGCACAAAAATACTGACCCACACTGAATCTGATTTTCTTTTTGTTTAGATATACATAATTTTACATCAAGGCCAAATGTATTATGAACTTGGGTCAAACAGGCATAAAAGCAGAAAAATGCTAGGTGTGTCAGGACTGGCTCTTGGCAGTTCATAAAGCAAAGCATGGAGATGTGATTCACTGAGCACAGAGCCATAAATGGCCCATGATTACTGATTTCCTCTTGAATTGGATTCAGTACTCCCTGGAATTTCTTTGAGCATTAAAGACCATCGATCAGCGCTTATTATAGATCAGTCCTGCTCTAGATCTAGGTGAGGCTTAATTTCTTTTCTCCCATATACTCCTACCTCCTTGAAAACATGTGATTAAACTGTTCTGATTTCTTTTTCAGATGAAGAACTCCGTCTCCACAGAAAACAAAAGAAGGTTCTGTCGCAAGACAAATTGAATCAAATTCTCCAGGAGTTTTTCAGTTCAATTAAGCTGTGGGATGGTCCATATCATAGGTGCAAATCTCTCTGTGCATTATAGGACCACAGACAGGGATGTGGCAAAAAGTAAAACTAGGAATTATGTCTTTAAGGGCTCGTTGGAGACACTTGTAATCTTGTTTTATTGGTAGTACCCTCCCCAACATAATGAACTTTGATGAAATAATGAAGTAGCTGTGGCGCCTGTGAAACTGAGCAGGCAGCTTTGCCAGTTAAAGACCTCCCATGAACACAATCGCCCAGGCAACAACTCTAGACTGCAGTGAAGCCAGAAACTCTGGCAAGTCACCTCTTCCCGCCTCTTAATTCCTTGCAATTCTGCTTTTCAAGCCTTGAAAAAAAAAAATAAATAAAACAATAAGATCATCCATTTAGGTCTGTGGTTGAGGGATATAACTTAAAATAAAAATAAATTCTGTGAGAATCCACTGTGTTGTTTAAAATGGCTCCAAGTTCAGCAGCCAGCAAAGTTACAGAAACCATAAGCCTGGCTCTGCCACTGAATGAGTTCACATGTCTAAGGAAATGAATACATGGAAGACTTTAAATAGCAATATTTTTAATTCGGCAAGGTTTCCACCCCCTGCCAGACTTGGACAGAGTGCAACAGATGGTAATAGGAATCTGTAAACTCATCATTGTTGTTTTTAAAAAGTTGGATCGGTGGAACGCAAACATTTAATAATGGATATAATTAAATTCTTTGCTAGTTAGTTTGACTCAAGAGCCAGTTGGCACCATAATGTCATTTCATTTACATAAAATATATAGTAATTCTGATTCAGAGAACTGTGATTTTACAGAGTTGGAACTAAAGATAAAATAAATGTAAAAGAAATCAGAGTTAGGAACACGCCTCTGATAACCTGTCTCAAACTCTAATCTTTATAATCAAACTCAGGTTTAAATCAGCTAAAAGCACAAGCATTTTCAGTATGACTAATAACCTTGGGCGCTCCAATTTCTAGATGATTAAATGAAGATGTCTTCAAGTGACACAATTTTCATGGACAATATTAAACCACGTCTGAAAATCAGACTCCCCCAGTGGTGAAAAAGCCATGTGATCAACTAACTTTATGAGATTTCTGCTGTCTGGATGACAAACTGTTCTAAGAACTGCTGAATTTTCAGTGAATACAAAGCTACCTTTGAAAACTTTACCAAAAGCTGATCCAGGCACCTAATCTGAAAATCATCTAGTTGGCCCATGTCTACATAAGAACAAATTCTGATTTTGGTTGAAAGCAAAACTGTAATTTTTCCTTATTTGTTTGGTTTTTTTGCTTATCGGGTTTGTTGGTTTGTTTGGGGGTTTTTTACATTAGATTATTTTAAATCAGGAAAAGCTTGCTGGTATTGCATCTTGTTGGGAATTTTCATTTTGAAACAGTCTTCATGCTTTAACAAGCTGGTTCTCAGGGGCAGTTCAGGTAGTACCATCTGAAGGTAGACAAACATAAACAGAACTAAAATCACAGCCAGGTTTACTGGGAATGTTTAGAACATCAACTCCCATTAAGGTTCCTCAGGCCATGTATTTGCAAAAAAAAAACTGAGTGGAAGCCCTGGCTTAAGACATCCTTTCTTCTCATACCCTGCCTTCAGTCACTCATCCCTTTGCCCTGCTGCTCTCTCAGTTATGTCTCTCAAGTAACTGAAAATATTTGGCTGAAATAAATAAACTGGTATTATTTTGTAGTTTTCCCCTAAATCAAGCAAATTCCCTGGTGTGGTTCAGTGGCCAGGTTCAGAAATATCTGTGCTGGCACAAGTGAGGAACGTGATACCAACTGAATGGGAAAGAGGAAAGGGACAGAAGAGACAGAATAGGATTATAGCTGCTGAACTCCACAGGGCTGAAGTGCAGCCCCATGGCCCAAATTCCATCCTGCTCTATGATGGAGAAATACCCACACTGATGTTCATCTACGGCCAGAAATCTCTTAGGCTTTGTGTGGTTCTGGGTCTTCCTGAGGCTGTACAATCTTTTGTTCAACTATAAACAGAATAGTTGTTCCCCACAAGGGCTTGGAAGCACTTCAACAGATCAGATTGTCTGTCTCAATCAACGGAAGGATCAGCTATATGAATGTCCATGCAGCTATTTCTATCAGCGTCTATACAGCCTGCATGTGAGTAGGGACAGGGATCTCTAAGGTCTGTGCCATTCTACGAAGGTACCAAGTAGACACAAGCTGGTCAGACCTGGGAGTGTTCATTACATTTTTTGGTAATTTTGTGACTACAGAGCCTTAGATTGTGCCTTTTCCAGAGCAAGTCTCTGATTGCTCATTAAATATTTGGATGTTTGTTGCAACAGTGACATAGTTTTTCATTGTTTGCATGTCAGTGGGGTCCATTTCCTAATTCTCCTGGGTCAAATTAAATTCTAGCTATGTCCATCCAAATCAAACTGTAAATGCAAGGCAAGCAACTATTGTGTAGACTCCAAGTCATCTCTGGTCCGTTGTCAAGGAACAGCTCTCTGGTGTCTTATTTACCTGAAGAAACTAAAAGTACATGGTGCCCTTTTAATCTGGAAACAAAAGAGAACAAAGGCAAACAAATAGAGGCCAAATTATCTAGCCTTGAGATCTGAGTTTTCTCCATATTGAACTTCTGGTACTTACTTAATGAGCCCATGTTGTTGCTCACTAGTGAGTGAGAACAAAGGAGAGTGACTCATGCTACCTTGTTATTGTTACATAATCTATACAAGTAATTTATTTTTATGGTTAATTACTGGATTAGCTAGGTATATTAGAAATATAAAGAGATGTGGCAGAAGGAGTTACAAGAGATTCAAACCGGGTCTGTAAAACTGCAAGACATCTTCATATATAATCTAGGGAGAAATCTGCATAAAGCAGAACTCCTTTCAGAGCTGATCACTTGTGTTAGCACTTCTGAGTTCAGCTGGATTCCCTTCAGCCTCTGTAAGTTTTTGTCCTTAAGTTAGTCAGAAGCTTTTTTATAGTGACAAGCCTCTGTTTCTTTTCCCTCTGTGAATGTTTCCTGTTTTTACCTGCTGGGGGAACCTAGAGTCAATAATGTGGCTCCTTCTCACCTGAGTACATAGTTACTTTTATTCCCCCCAAAATCACTCTCTGCATTAATCACCATAGAGCTGTGAGAATATGAGCTATAAATCTTTCCAACCACACTCAACTGCTAGGGATTGGTTTGTGTTATTTATTAAAAGGTAGCAACAATAATTACTCTGAAGTGGCTGGATTCATATAACTATGTAGTAGACATGCAAGTATGCATTTGAAGCTGCAAAAATCCATTGGTCATGAACTGACCTAAATTGGGATTATATGCTGAGGCATCAGTCTAATATGAAATTACTCCTATGTTTTTATTGTAATAACCAATTAAGGATCAGCACCTCAGAAACCTCAGGTGGCTGGTTTACATGAAATAAACATTGACCTTGAAAATATGCCCTTTTTGAAATCCTAATGCTGATGTGTTCTGAAAGGGTCAGCCCGTCACCATGGTGTTGGCAGGGGATTGTGTTTGGCTGCCGAGTGCTGATACATTCTCAGTGCCAAATATTACTTGCGAGCAGGGAAGTTGCTAGGAGCCTGGGGTAAACACGAATGCTCCCTGCTTTCCATATAGCTCCACTTCAAAGTCACACAGCGCACTCACGAAAGTACCCAAATGCTCCTCTTCACTCCTTTAACAACACATGGTGCATGGGGTACAGTGTCATATGGTGTTCTTTGGGGTCTTTTTAAAACAAATTTTTATTTAACCTCTGCTTTGACCCAACACATAAGTGTGTTGCCCAGATATGCTCCATTTCAGTTTATTTAACCAGAATGTTTGCTTACTCAGTGACCACTGGAGGGGAACTACTGTTCTTATTAATTCCACAATGGGTATTTGTTGCTTCTTGTTTTCTGACATTTTCTTTATGACCATAATTGCAGAGTTCTTGTTTTCAGATAATGAATGCACGTGTCTATTTGCTCAGGTATTATGTAATTGATCTCCAGCTATTAATTAAAGATCTAGACTCAATGTCTCTGAACCTGCCTCCGGATATTTGTCCTTATTGTGTCATACCTTGGATGCACAAACAGGGAAACCGCATACAGCTCTGCATGTACGCTCCTCATTCCCTTTAATAAAGAAGTCACAAATCAGGAGTTGCAAAGAAGAATTATACAGAGCAAAGAATATTTTTCTGATGGGATTTTTATTCCTCCTTCTTTCCCTGGGCATCCAGCAATTCTCTCAAGATGCTGACGTGCGAGCATAATGAGCTGTTTGCTCTGCACTTCTCCCAAAATGCCTTATGGACTAAAAGGAGTTTATTTTTCCCTCATTGCTGTTGCTCTTAATAGCAGGGCAGACTATAGTTGGAATTGGGAGCAGAATGAAGATTTCATGGGTGAAAAGACAAATTAGAGATTGCAAATTCATTGCAGAGAGAAGACGGATTGGTTGTTCTCACTCCCAGGAGCCCATTTGGGCAAATATGTTACATGATCCTGTGAACAAATTGTTACTTTTCCAGACTAGACTGTTTTCTGTGTAAACACTTTACTGTAGCAGTGTACAAGAACAACACTTTCAATCCAAAGCTCAACAAAAATAGACGCTCCGGAACATTTGGAACTTGTTAGACACTAGATGGAAAAAGGGAGAGAGAGACTGAAAAATAAAAAAAAACAACAACAAAAAACCACGTTTTTCGCCTTCTGAATGTCCTCATTTTTATGCTTTTTAATAATTTAAAACTCTTGCCAGAGAGAGCCAAAGCTTTTGAAAATTCAGAACAGCGTGGGTCCCTACAGACAGCAAAGGTACGACTTAGAGGGGCAGAAGTTGTTTTCAGTTGACTTAGTAAGAAGTCATTACATTTGAAGAGCAAGATTAATGAGCTTGGGAAGCTGGGATTGGTTCCTACCCCTTTCGCATGCTTCCTGCTCCCCCTGGGAAAATCACCTATCCCCTTTGTGACTCAGTTTCCTCGCTGCCAAATGAGAATAGCATTTTCTGACCTCACAGTTTGTTTGAGAAATAGCTGAGTACCTAGAGGGATGCAGCTACAAAAATACACAGTTTTATCACCACCAGAAGCAGCTGGTGTATCTCACTGCAGCTGAATAATTTTTGGGTGAAGTTTTCCACTGGAAAATGCTGATTCTATGGAACAAAAATGTTTGATGGAAAACTTATATTTCGTATATAGCACAATAAAAATGTTTGTTGTGTTACATATGAGAAATCAGCTGCAGATTTTGCTTTGGGACACTTCGAGATTGCATCCATGCAGTCAAGTATATTATTTATAATTTATAGTACAGTCAGGACAGTGTTGATCTTACCAGAGCCAAGTCCTTCCACTTTTTAAACCTCATGTAGATCAGTGGACTTTCCTTCATGTTTCTAAAACTTCATTTTTTATGTACTGTTTCACTGGTCAAGGGAAAACTTAGCATTATTTCTTACTGTCCTTGACAAAAGGACCATCACTTATATCCAAAACAAAACAAAGGCTCGGTCCTCATCCCTCTGAGTGGCCATAGCCTCCCAGAGATATGCAGGACCATTATCTGTACACAAACTGAAACTGGTAACTTTTTTCATGATTGAGTGTGCTGTCAGCAACTCACAGTGAACACATGTTAAAATAAGAAATCAGAATTTCTGGCATGATCACAAGCTGGAAACACTGGGTGTTTTTCTAACTTTTCCATTCCCTAGAAAAATTAAATCTGTTGCTTCTAGAGCTCTTACAGCTATCATGTCTTTCAGCATTTGTGTTGCTAAATGAGATGTGGGCATCTCTGCCTATTGCTGCTTACGTTAGAATGAGCTGCTGAAACCTCTACATTTGTGCAGAGAAGATGCATGCAACTTCTGATACAGTATCATAACATTTTGGCATAATTTCATCCTACATAATAAACTGAAAACCATGAGAACATTGGCATAATCATTTGGCTTCATAGGCTTGGCTGCCTCAGGCTCAGCCTCTGAAGGTTTAAGAACTTTTATCCTAGTTCAGATAATATTGCCAAAACTCAGGTTGTCTTCTATAGAAAATAATTGCTTGTCCAAGTCTTTACAGTTTCTACACTAGTTTAATAACAAGTAATTAGTTGAATAAGTCCAATTAATGCTTTTATACAGATCAGAGATTGGAGAAGGATTGTAGGTCAAGTTTAATTTTAAAATACATTAGAATTTCTATCACTCTGTACACACCCAGGGCAATGCTATTATGGGCTTTCCCATTAATACATGTGATTCATTATTTGGACTTGGAACATTGTAACAATGCACATATTTAAATCTCTAAAGCCTATCTAGAACTGTAATATTCACTGCAAATGGGGGCTGCTTATTTTGACCTTCTCGTGTAAACATGCTAGAGCCAGTGTTACCTGTGAGTGAGCGTCTAAAGTATGCTGCTGCACAGTCATGCAAGTTTAAAAGTGCCTTGAAACCCTAAGCATGAATTTTGTATTAGATGGTACTTCATGGAGGGTCCACAAGCTTTCAAACAGTAAATTCCCCCACTAGATCCACACCTGACCAAGGCTGTGTTTTTCAGAAGTATTACTCTGGCTGCAAGAGCTATTGAGATTCATGCATTTTAATGGATGACTCTCTTGCTCCTTGCTTCAGGGCTCTGACAAACTTTGCTTCAGCGCTTGGCTCGTGCTGTGACAGTGCACAAGCAGGGAGAGTCAGTTTGTGCAGCTTTCTCACTGGAAAACAACATTTGCTTTTGAGATTAACGGGCTGGGCTAGGAAAATTTCACAGCCCTCTAGACAAAATACTGTCAAGCCATTAAAAGTACAAAAGGATGTGCAGCTGTTTTGCAAGCCAACTCATTCACTGAGTGTCATTAAAAGCTTATATACCTCCCTGTTGTGATGTTCATTATTAAAAGATAGACAATATCATAGTAATTGGAGGTGTGTGCCCTAAGTGTTATTTCTATCCTCTCTCACTCCTCTTGGTGGTAAGAGCTATCCTTGTCATGTACTGACAAATTTCCTCCAAACTGGCTTTGATGTCAATGGCTAGATTAATTACTGTCTATCTATCTAGAATGCTATTAGGTTTCTTCTGATATTAAAATTAAGTTTTCCACTGATTCTTCTTATTTCATTGTCATTCTTCACTGAGTTGGAGTCAGGATCCCAGTGAGATCATTCCTAACTATGTCAGATTCAGAAGTTTGTGAGATGATGATGATGATAATAATAAATGAAAATATCTAATATCTAGCTATGGATATTAATAAAAATTGTAAAAAACTGTGATTTGAATTTAATAAGAATTACTTTTATGACTGCAAAGTCAGTCTGAAATAGAAATGTTATGAAAACTGATGTTAAAGAAACATAAAGTCATAAAACCAGCTCTAACTTCCAAACAAAGTTCATCTAGCCCAAATCCTGTATTTGCATGATACAAACGAAAGGTGCAGAGGCATCCTTCTCTTTGTACATCCTCCCAGCTTCCAAGACTAGATGATACAGGGACTTTCTCATCCAGCAAATGCAACTAGACTATTAGGAGCAGCTGATGGACTCAGCCTACCAAACACAACACAGTCTTTCATGCTTTAGGCCCCACAACTCCTTATAGCAGTGACATGTCCTCTGAGCAAA
Source organism: Loriculus beryllinus (assembly GCA_039877255.1). Classification (NCBI taxonomy): domain Eukaryota; kingdom Metazoa; phylum Chordata; class Aves; order Psittaciformes; family Psittacidae; genus Loriculus; species Loriculus beryllinus. Next base: position 24,300 of record JBCJKH010017529.1, read on the forward strand.
CTCTGTCATTGCTAATTTGGAGTCTGCTCACTGCTAAATTTAGAGAGCATCTCATGATTCTTATGCTGGACAAAGAGAAACACATTTTAAGTAAGGTAAACTGACAGCAATCATCTCAGTGGGTTATTATTGTTTATGGTGTGCAATTTAAAAGCCAGATTTTTCCAACAGTTTATGAATGCAATTATGCACCTAATTTGCACAGTTATTTTAGACTTATGCATAATACTGGCTAACTGCATATTCAACTGGGCTAATGCAGGCCTGGAACAGCACCAGACGTTCCCTGGTATATTTTTCCAGGGGATGATGCCACATTTAACATAATCTCTTCTAACTACAGTGAAGAGTAAGATAACTCGCTAATAGTTTCACACCAGGTACAATCCACATTATTTTTCAAGGAGAAAGCATCCATTATTATCAGTAGATGTCATGTTATAAAATTAATCTTTTGTCTTTGGAGCTTAACAGTAATGTGTACTGGTTAAACAAAAATATAATAGCACAGAATGACTGAGATGTTCTTTTTAAAATACAACTTCTGATTTTTCATTGGATTTTCGAGCTGACTCACTGCAACACATGGAATGCATATATATAGTACATGTATACACATATATTACATTGGCTCAACAAGTTTTTGCATTGCAAGGTCTTTGGTAAGTTGCTTTAGAGACCACAGCCTCTGAAGTATGCAAAAGGCCACTGTATTGGATAGGCTTGTAAAATCTTACTTGTCACGCACAGCACAGTAAAAAAGAAGTGTTGCAATTTCTGCTGTAATCCTGCCCAAAGCAAAGCCAGTAATGGGGCCAAAAGTTTTTGATGAAAATGTCCACAAAAATTAAGTGATTAAGTCATTTTCAGGAAGCTGCTTTAGTAATTCAAGATTAAATCAGCTGAGTGTTTAGCTTTGCCCAGTGATACACTGTGGAGTAGACAGCAAAGGACTTCAGCAGGGAAGGATATCTCTATTGCTATGAAAGCCCGAAGGTAAGCAATTGACCTAATGGCAATAACAAAAAAGAAATAAATAGAAAAGAGCAATTATAACACTGTAATGACTCATCTTGGTGGTTAGACAAAAGTACTTTACACAGCTTAGCTGAACTGAATACTTCATAAATGAGACTAAACTGAAGACTATCCGTATGAAACTGTGTATTATACTGATTTATGGAGAGAACCATATGACTGTAAATCACTGACAGAGTTCTTGTCTAACTGAATCATGGTAATAGAATGATCACATCAAATAGTAAAATATAAATGACTTATTTCATTTCATGGTAAGAGAAATCCTGGAAGATATTGAAGCTTTAGCAACCTTAGCCATTCATATGCGTTCACTTTGGCTTCATGGTCTTTAAAACCTCTAAAATAACTTTGAAGTGAGGTTATTTATACAGAAAAACTACAAACAAATTAAGTTAAATCTACAAGGTGATACACAATGGACCTACAAATATCTGACCTGAACAAATGTTTGACAAATATAATTCAAATAACAAATTAACATCACAGCACAAAAGGACATCGTCATGATTATGGAACTTAAAAATAGGACTATTTTTTCCAAGCTTGTCTGCTTCAAAGATATTTAAAACCTGATTCTCCTCCAGCATGTATTAGTGTCAATCAAAAATAACTCTGCTCAGGTCAATGGATTTACACAATTGCAAAATTAGTGTAAGTGAGAGGACAATCAGAGCTTTTGTATACTACAAAAAATCTCTCTTAATAGCAACAGCAATAGAGAAGGAGGTAGGAGGTCCCTTTCCAGAGCAGACTGGGTGGATAAACAAGAAAAACCCGCTGAGCTTGTAAGTGAGGATTTGTAGGAGGAGCTGTAGCATTAATTTAACCATTAATTCACTCCTTTAAAATTTTCCCTTTCCTGTCTTTTAATTCATGTGTCATTCTGACATGTTCAGGAGTAGTTGGGCTACAGATTTAACATTAGACTGCAGAGACATAGTCTGCATCACACAGTATCCATAAAGAAGTATGGAGGTTTAAAATTACATACTTGGATGGAAGCAGTGACTTCCATTCAGGCAGGGCTGTTTCTTGCAAAAATGTGACAAGGGTTTATGTAGCATCTCTCCACTTTGAGGCCCAGTCCATGAGCTTGCCAAGTCATAGGCTGCCTTCTGCCTTGTACAGCTATGATTTCACCAAAAACAACTTGCACGGCTGCTGTATCTGTGCTGTGCTATCCAGGGAAAGGTGCCCTCAGGAGACACATTTTCAGCTGCAGATTCATGTTACAGGATCACCCCCACTTCACATACACTTCACATGCAGGCACATTTATGCCATAGGACACTTCTGTTCTGTGACCAAACAAGGGCTCATCAGGATTTCACCAACTTGTAGTAACTGTTCAAGCAAGCTCTTTCGCTCCAACTACATTCATCAATTTTGATAGGCAATGTGAGCTGGCTTAATGCATGGAGAAAATTGGTCAAAAAGGAAGGAAAAAGCATGATATGAAAAACCTTTCTGTTGTGTGATTCAAGATAGTAGATGTGTCAGAAGTGCATTTGTTCAACATTTATGGCAGATCATATTTTCAGATCACAGAAGCCACTAACAATTGCCACCAATCACATCAAGGTTGGAAGACCTAATAGAATCAAAGACAAAAATAAGTGAAAATGTGGAAGAATACACTTATACTTCTTGCAGACATGCTTTCACTGTCTACAGAGGGTCAGTATTTGGAGAAGGAAAATGAGCCGAGAAATGCTTCACTGACTTTAAACCCCAATCTTTCCTATAGAAAAAGAATTGCACTTGCATCAATAGATACTTGAAACTTGTCAGCTATAGAGGAAAATCTACTTATTCAGGACAAAACCTTTGTTAACATAACTTCCTCAGAACCATTGGGACTTTGCCAGCAGATTAAGCCAAAAATTATTTACCCAAAGAATATGAAGTCAACAAGCTTTAGAACTGTGGGAACTGAAACTGTTGAATAAATCATTTGTGAATATCATTTAAGTAAGGACAATTATAATATCACAAAGCTATAGAAAGATCAGTATGTTACAGATAAACAAGGATCAGGTTTTCAACTGATAGCATTAGCATGGTTTCCCTGAAGTCCATGTACCTCCATCACTTTGGACCAGTGAAGTAGAGCAAGCACTTGGGGACTTCATTCTCCCTTTTGGGATCACACTGCAAGACCTGTACCATTAACTGCTTTAGAGTTATTTAGCGGAGCAGACCATTTCTGTCTGATGTGAAAGCTACTTTCCAGATAATGGAAAAAACAAAACAGTATTCTCAAAGGAGGCAGAGACCATGTGCACAGAGGACATAGGATAACTGATAGTCCTACCTAAGGGAGTCTGTATATGTTCTGGCAGAATGATATTTGCCAGTCCAGGACTGCCCTGGAGATACATTTCTTCAGAGCTTCTCCCTCCTTTTCAGAGCCTTCATGTGCTACCTCATAGTTTGCACTGGTTTTACATTTGGCTTTAGGGAAAGGCTAGACTTATAGAAGAGAGAACCTCTCTCCTGGTTGATGGCATTGCCATCACTCTCAACAAGGCTTCTTCTTTCCTCACCTCAATGTGCTTTTCTGATCATGAACTGACCAACTGTGAATGCGAACAGATCAAGCCATGTTGTGATTTTTGGTAATCTCCAACATCAAAGCATTTCTGAGCTTTTTCCTTCTTTTTCTCATCCTCTCAAAGAGAAAATCAAGAAAAAAAATACAAAATTCTGAAGGGGTTTTGACATTGTTATTCAAATTTCATTCCCTTGGAGGCTCTCCCAGGCAGTTTATCTTAGTTCAATAGGATACTGACATGTTTTACCTTCTGTCCTGGTCTTGCTGACAAACAGCAAAAGGCAAATTTGGAAACGTCATCTCAGTTGTAAGACGATTTCTCATTTCATTTCTTAGCCTCCTGGGGCTTTAGAAGAGCATCCCACCTCCAGACAGCTCATAAAGTAATTTGTGACACAGGATGTCCCAGTTACTACATAGGAATGTTGAAAGCATTTTATTTTCTCCCCTTTGATTTTTATTGGTTGAGCTCCCGGTCTTTTGTGAGTAATTATACTATTTGCTTTATGTCTTGCTTTTATAATGACTAATACAAAAAATATATGTACAAGCAAATGGAAGCGTATTACTGAGTGATTAACAATGAACAATTAGGATTAATTAAGGCAATTATTTTAATAAATAAGAATTAGTAAAATATATCCATAAACAAAGCTATGGCACATATGAAGCATGGCTGATGCAGGCTAAAGAAGTAGAATTGTGACAACTGTGAGCAGAGGCAAGGAGGAGACACAGATGATTAAAGAGAAGTACTTCTGTACATAAAAAGTGCAATTAGGCATATGACAGAAAGGGCATATCCAGACTGCTATATCACTTGCCAGGATATTTCATCTCTTACTACTAGAAATGGGATTCATACACAGTCTAACCATCCTTAAGACTTCCATTTCTTTCAAAGTGATATAAAGAAGCCAGAAAGGCATTAAACTGTCCTATGAAACAACAGGTAAAATATTTCTCTTCCATCACTTTTCAGTAACTCAGTTCTGAAATCTGGTCATAGCATTATGTTGAGAATTTTTGCTGGAGATTCAGAGCTATGAATGAACTTTTCAGTGATCTAACCAAGATCTGCATCAACATCACTAAAATCAGAAGGTTTCTGCACCTACTCATTACATTCTTTACTATTCTTTTTTTTTACTGATTTCTAATGAGTTTAAGAACTTGTCTTCTATTATTTTATAGTCCCACAAATTTCCTCAGCTTCCATCTAACTGCTGAAAAAAATAATGCATGGAATTGCCGCAGTGAAGGGTAATTCTGCTTCTGTGGCACAAGTGAGAGTTTTCCATAGACTAATCTGTCCAATTAAATGAATACAGTCTATTACTGGGCAATGTTAACCTTTGGCACAATCAGATCAACAGAAAGATTCCAGTACAGCCGTAAAGTCAAAGAAGTAAACCTCAAGATTTGGTATGCTAAACCAGTGCCAATGGCTTTTCTTTCTACAACAAAGTGTTTCAATAGATTGGGGTGCTCAAATTAGAATCAAATGTCAGTAAATTGCTGCTAGAAGGTTTATAACAAAAATGTTAAGAAAGTGTAAAGAAACACTGAGAGTGGTGCTACAGACAATGAAAGCAGGAATTTTGGAAAGACATTGCAGTGTCAAGAATATGGACTGTCAAGTCACATATTATTCAGTAAATAGTGTTTACTCTGGGGTAAAACACAGTTTGTTCTTTTTTTTGATTAGATGTATTAGGAGTATAAAACTGTCAGTCCCACAGTCACACTCTCCCCTCCCACAGGAGAGTCCAGCTGCTGACTCAGCACTTGTCTGTTGTTGGGAAGAACTTCAAGTTTCAATCAAGCCTCGTAAAACAGCTTTGCTCCAGTAAATCGTACTGCCTTTTTGTAGATGTTGAAGGTCAATAGAATGACAGGAGTACACACGCAGTTAAGAAACCAAAGCCCCCAGCTGAGACTTTCTCAAGTCTATGCATTGTTCTACTTGAGTTCTTTGTCTGCTCTTTTGGCTGTGATTAAGCAACAAGTTTAAGCACACGGTTAAGAACTTTCCCAAACCAGTGCCTAAATTTGCTATTATTCAGCTGAGATTTTGGATATTATCAAGATCTTCTTCAGTCTCTAGTCAAGAGTGTGTCAAGGAGGGTAAAGGAATGAGCAAGACAGATACCAGAATCGTGTATCCCATTGTCCCAAGCACAAGTTGGATGCCTCCAGATACTTTACTAACTGGAAAACTAGGTGCTTTAAAGAGTGAACTTATTCATTAAATTAGAGATTAAAAACAAAGCTTCAAAAAAAGTCTGTTTTGTTCATTCTTAAGGAACAGAAAAAGCACAAAATCCTTTTCTCTTTTAGCACAGAAGAACATCAAATTGATCTTTATCTCCCTCTTGGGAAAGATGGAATTGAAAGCACTTTAATTCTTAAATATCTGGTGGTTTTTCTCTTCAAAAGCTTCCTGAGAATCCAAAGAGGAAGGAGAGCTCTGATTTTATAATTCCTTTGGCAAGTCCAGGTAGTGCAGTTCACTTACAGCTTACAGACGTTGATATTCACATGGACAAATAAGCACACAATGTTGACAGGCTCTTTCCCTTGCTGCTGCTGGGACACAGCCCTTCCCATCTGTTTTTGAGCAAGTTATGGCCATTTGATTGAGCCATCATTTTATCATAAGCCACCAGCTTTTGTAACCAGGCTCTTGCCTCACTTTCACATTGCTAAGTCACAGTGCTACTCTCTACCATGTGCAGTTTTGGAGGGAAGATAAGGTTTAAAGGAAAAATCTTGAGGTTTGCTGTTTGGAGTTGGCTCTGCATTACATGTCACTATGTAAGCAAACATATGCACATTTTTTTGTTAAGGTTTTCAGGCATAGTAGCTCAACAGGCAATTTCCTGTACTAAGTAGTGTTATAATTAGGATTGCCACTGGAATGAAACACTGTGTGCCCGTATTATTGTATTACACCATGTTAGCTTTTAATTGTTACATCTGAGAGACTTACACACACCCACATTTTGAGTGGGTAACTTCTTATGCACTGCTTTTTATATTGTAGCTTTAAATTATCTTTATTATTCCTCAATAAATGTATTTATATCCACATGTGCATTGTAGAAGTCCACAGGTAGTAAATCATTGCAAACAAACGCTTGTGTTTATTTGTTATCTGTACAAAAGCACATATACATATACCAGCATCTGGGTTCAAGTGCAGCAGGGATGACAAGACAAAATGATTTGGTGATCAAGGGACACCTGTGAATCTCTCAAATCCAGCTGTACCAACCCAGGAATCCTCAGGAGGTTTGTACATGAATGTAAATCAGCTGAACCTGTCCAAAGAGCCACACCAGGTTTAAGGGATCAGACTTTCTGTTTCCACTCTGGTGAAAAGACACTTTGACATCAGTGGCTGCATTCTTGGCACTTTATTATTCATGCTTTACATGATTGGTCTTTAGGCTTGCAGTGTAACAAGGGGACGCTGGGAAGAATAAAAGTAATAATAGACTGCAAGCTACAGGAATGACATGTGTCTTAAGAGCTGTTTGTCTGCATATCATTTCTGGTTACAGGCAAGAGCCACTCAAGTTCATTAAGAGCGAACGGAAGTCCTTCAGCCCCAGATTCCTGTCATTTCATTTGAAGAGGAGGCCTCTGGCATGTAACCAGATATCTTCTGAGTTTTAAGGCTTGCTGATCTTTGCCTTTAGACTTCTGGACAGTATTAATTTACATAGGCCTGAAAACAAGCGTGGCGCTATCCGTCTTCTTGAGTTACATGCAAGGAACACCAATAAACTTCCTGATGTAACTAATAAAGGAAATTGGGAAGGAAGGAACAGTCTATCAATTATCAATAGGATAAAAGTTGCAGGAATCAGGCAAATTAAAGTATGCAAACCAAGTAGTTAAATACTAAGAGTAGGGATTCAAGGGTAAACTGCGCTCCTTCGCATTTTGGCATACTGAACATAAATCCATTTGCAAACTGGAAACAGAAGAGAAAAAGGACAGGGAGAGTTACGGCAAGAGAAAGAACTTTTTGGAAAGAAAAGTGAAAAGGATTATTTATTCTTAATGAGGAAGATGGAGATCTGCCACTTCTCGTAAGATGAAAGAAAAATCATATACCTAAAAGAAACAGCCTTTTTTGTGAGCCACACCTCTTGAGTTATTTGTTTCCATCAATGTTTCTGTGCAAGCTGAAACCAATTCTATTTTTCTCTGATCATCAAATAAATGAAAATTCAAAAGTAATTGTATGCAGCTTTTATTAATTGCAGAGAGAACAGTGCATGCATATTTCAGTGTTGAATCTGACCCAGTGAATCTAAGAAGCTGGAATATCATGGAAGGAGACATCCTCTTCTGGCACTTTGCCTTGACTGATTCCACATCACCACTCTGCAGTTAATGCATTTTTTTACCAGTGGCTAAACCTGCTCAGTTTCCAAAGATAACATAGAGCATCTCAAACACATTAATACATCACTGCCACGGTCTAAGTTTTCCTCCAAAATATGTTTGTTGTCATTTTTGCAACCTATTTCTGCTTGTTTCCCAATCAGGTGTAATGGCAACAGTAATCATGATATTGTTGTTGTTGATGATGATAACAATAAGAATAAATAATGATCATTTCCTAATGGGTAAGTTAATTCTCTTTCACATTCAGATTCCACATCAATCCACAATAAAGACAGAGCTAAAAAATATCCAGGAGAGCAAAAGCACATGTTTTGCCCGAAAGACAGTCCAACAGCAAGCTTCCATGAGGTCATGGGTCAGAAAAAAACCAGGAATAAATGCCCTAAAAATGTGACCCACCCTTATTCAGGCCTTCTTTAAGCACATGCTGAGCACACTGTTAAGTCCTTTCTTGGCAGACAGACTGAGCAGAGGGATTTCCTTTGCCAATGAGCTACTTACGATTTGTTCTTTTCAGCAATAGGAATCAGAATCAGGAAAGTTGTTTATTATTCAGCCATCTCTTCCAAAGCAAGGAAAACACTGTTTATAAGAACCTTCAAAAGCCTCTGTCACAGATATCAAGTCTATACACTATATGCCTTTGCCAAGTCAAATTAGGTTATTTTACTTGATATTAACTTTGACAAGCAAAGAGCCTGTGAAAACCAGAATCCCAACTGGGCGTGCCTCCCACAACTCACTCAATTCTTTAGTGCTAAAATTCCTACAGTAGCTCTATTCTTCACTTTCAGCCTATATTTCTGTCTGTATTTATCTGTCTGGAAATTTACCTCATTGTGTCCTAGACATCTTCTAATATTCAGATTCTTCAAGAATGTGAACAACACAAGTAGACTTTGTTTTGGCTAGCAAACCGGTCTTACCACATGTGGGCTTTGGTTTCTATGTACCTCAACAGATTATAAAATCTATTATCATGCTAATTTGCAGGTCCACCGTGTGTATCAGACTTGTGGGCTCCTCAGTCATATAAAAATATGCTCCTGCTACATCGTTTTCTGACGGGGAAAATGGCAAGACAATTTGTGTATTAACAGCCATAGATAATTAAGAAAACTGTTAATAACAACTGCATTTTTAAGAAGCAGGTCAGCCCCTTTGAGGACAGAGTGAGCCTGGAAGATTTCACTCCATGCTGCCTACCCAAGGAAGAGCTTCCACTAACTTGCTTTGACTGTATATTCAAAACAGAATCAGGTCTTTGAAACCTGCAATGGTCCAAACTTCAATGAAGCACTCACGCAGAAGTCACACTTGCACTTTACTGAATAAACATACTTTAATTACAGAATGATACTTCCCAAAGTTTTTAGTGGTTTACACATAACCTTTGCAAAATATTCAACATTTAAAACAGGTACCTACAAAGGATAATAATTTGAACATCATCTAATTCAATTTCAGGTTGTGCTTTTTCAAAGGAATGTTTTTACAAATGATTGCCTTCATCTTGGACATAATATCCCATAAATATACATGACAGTGTTTGTAGTTCCTTTTTTCTATGATACCCGCTCTCCTTTCTTACCAAACCTGCCTTTGTAGCCTAGTTAAAATAAAGATCTACTTTATTCTGACTTTAGTTCCTATTTAGCATAGGCACATAGGCATATATGCTAACAGGTGCTAGAGATGCTGCTAAGCAAGGACCACCCCTCCCTGGAACAATTCTCTACTATCCAGCCTCCCAACACCAGTATCAGAATTGTTAAAGTATTCTCAGAATCTTTAAGGCACATCAAAAGTGGAAGCCCTTAATAGCTCCCTAGCTATCCATAAGAAGCACCCCTACTCTAGCATGCTAAGGAGGCACTTTTCCAGCTCCTGCCTTTAAGTTAGCATTAGTTGCATCTAGACCATGATCTCTCCAGCACAGTGCAATCAATATGGCATAGCTCAAAGCTGAAACTGGCCTGCCTTCCATGCTGGTGGTGCACCTAAGAACTGAAAATTTCAGCAGCATGAAAGGATCAGGATCATCAGTAAAGCTGAAGTCACTCTGATATTTTTAAATGAGGCCCCAAGTATAGCTTCTTTGATGCTAAGAAAAGCATTTCTAAAAAAATAAGGAATGGGACCACTGTTGGGAAAGAACCACCTTTCCTAGAACTCTGTTCAGTAAAGAGCTTCATGTCAACCAAATGCAACAGAGAATAAGATAGTAGTCTTTAACTTCACTTTACTTCAGCTTTTACTATCACCTTTAACTCATCTTTTCCTTAGTAATGGTTTTGAAAGGTTAGTTAGATGATTTTAAAAGTTGCTGCTGTTCCTGTATGTCAGCTTCCTGACTAAAAACGTTCACTCCTCACCATTACCGGCAAGCAAATTCAGGAGTATTATAAGCATTACTAAAGATGTGAATGTTTGCCTAAGTGTTTCCAAAAGTCAGCCACTACAATGTGTTTCCCTTATCGTCTAGGGAGCACATTAACAGGTATCTCCATCACTGTATGGTTTAGCACTTTCATTTCAGTGTTTGTACTCCTGATTTACATAGCAACCAAAAGGGAAGCAGCATTTAATCATATTTTTCAACAGATTAAAATCTGAATCTTCATCAAAATGTTTCAGAATCATTCTATTAAGAAAAAATATTCCTCCCTGCTCTGATAATTGTCTCCAGCTCAGGGAAGAGTTGCTGGCATTACATGATTCCAGTATTCTCAAAGGCAGGCAGTGGGAAAACGGAATATCAAAGGGGCTGGTAGATCTGGTGTATGAGGGTGACATCCACCTGATCTTTGCATTCCCTTTTCTATTTGCAGCCCAGCAGAGACATTTCCACAAGACTGGGATAAGGCAACCTATAGGAGCCTTAACTTATCCCAGCCATTAGTGGCTGACAGGGGACTAAAAGCAGCACTACAGTGGTGTAGAGGTGTCTTTCTGCACCCACTGTGCAATCTTTCCATGCCACAAAGAAGGAAATTATGGAGAAACAGTAGTAGAAACCTTGTGCAAGTAAGAGCCTGCAGTTTTATCACTGAGCAGTAGGTCAGTGTGTATATATTTAACTGTCAGAGTCACATACAATTTAATCAGTCCACATAAAAGTCTGAAAATTCCACTTTATTGACTGCTCAGTAAATGCAGCGTGCATTACAGGATAGAGTCTTGCCTTACATCCTGGGGATAATGTCACTGGTTTGGGATTCATAAATGAGGTCTGTACAGGAAGAGGGGATTATGCCAGCAATGCGAGAATTCACCACAAGGAATATTTACAAGCTATAAATCCAGTTGTTAATTTCAGGTTATCAAAACCAATCACTGTATCTCAGTTCTCAAACAACATCTGATCATCATCACCATCATCACACCAGTAATCAGCCACTGCAGAACGAACACACAGTGAAGCTGAATTTCCTTAACTGTATTGTGCTCGTTTCCTTCACTAAACATTGGATTGCAGCCTCAATTAACAAGACATTTCTTGCTTAGGCAAGAGTGGGGGCAGGAGGGGGAGAGGTCTTCAAGATGGTCATGGAAATATATGCACAGCTTGCAGGAAGCAGAAATGTGTTTGTAATTTGCAACAGGAGGAAAAATAAAAGGCTGAAAAGGAAGATTGATTCCAGTTTTCAGACTATTAAATCAATGTCAACTTATCAAATCCTTGTATTTCCTGGAATGAGAACAAAGGCAACATAAATGAATACGTTTCCAGATTTGTGATCTGTTTACAGTTATATTGTGCACTTACTAGCAGTATGACTCTTCAACCACAATTAGAAAGACTACCTTTTTTCTTTAATTTCATGTGTAAATTTCACACTTAGAGAAGTGATAAACAAAAATCAGTCTCCACAGGAGCTGTTCAGACAAGTACACTTCAGACTTTACTACCAACAGCTGTACTGAAATGCTTCCACAACCACAGTATATAAGTTTCCAGCTGTTCTAAACCTACACACCATACAGCTCATATGGTGCCTTGCAACCTTGTTCCATCTTCCAGGCATAAATTGTACAATCTTGTACTTGATGGTGCAATCTTCAACCATCTCCCAGCCATCAATTCTGAGCCTGTCTTTTATGTTACATTTGTATTATCTGTTTTGTGATGGTGCAATTCCATTGTTTTCAAATGGAGCTGCTGTCCGTTTACCCAAATAGAACAGAAGAGAAGAACCCAGAGCTTTATGGCACAGAAAAATCCATTAGATTGTGAGTACTAGTGCTTCTTCATAAAAAAAAATAATCCAGCCATCATAATTAAAAGGCCTTTTACAACACAAGACATCTGCAATATGATTTTCAACATGTTCTGTTGTAAGCTGTGGCAGATAGAAAGTCTGATCTTTTTTTTTCTTTCTTCTCATTCAGTCTTATTTTCTAATTTTGTACTAATCAGCTTTTATTGTCTCAGGTGACAGGATCTTTAAGCATCCTTGGGGATAATAATCTCTGGTGCTCTTGAGCTGTCATTTTGATGAGAGGTTGACTGGGTTGAATAAACAGGTCAATCCTAACATAAAGATTATCTTTGAAAATCAGCTGTCAGAAGCCCTACTTAATTTATTCTGACCTCATATCACAAAAAGCAACACGAATCTTTCTTGAAATACCAGGATAGCTCTGGCATAATTCCAGCAGTGAAAAAGACATTTTGTCAATGGCTGTGTATGTTCCTTTTACAATGAAATTAAGCATAGCGTGTCTTCACCAGAATCCAACAAATTATCACACGCTGCTTTTTCTTCTCAGTCTCTTCTCTGTGGAACAGGATCCAGCAGATTGGATTCAGAGTGCTGCAGAACTGGTGCAAGAGAATCTACTGGATTTCACATAAAAATCTTCACTGCTGCTTTTCCCACGGTTCTGTGCTCCTCATGTTTTTCTTCCCTTGTGATGTTTGACAAGAAGGTCTCATAAAACACAAGAGTAAAATGAAAAGTCTGTATCTTTCAAGCTCTGCATTTTGGTACCATCTTTCCCTTTCAAGAAACCCATAATCTGTAGAAAAATAGAAAAATAGAAAAATAGCCTTCTTTTTTTTTTTTTCAGAAATAATGTGTTTTCCTGTTTTCCTGATTCTATTTTAAATTTACAATGAATTATTAAGAAAAATAATAACATAAGTAATTTCACTTCTGGCTATGAATATTTCATTTGCATCTACTTGTGGCTAGAGATTGACAAATTAAGGTCATATTCACAAAATGGATTAATAAAGTTGTATCTTCCATATCAAATTTGCAACCAGGAAAGAGTATTAGATTATTAGTTAGAACATTAGGTCTTTGGTAAGGAAATTTTCTTCATGGACCCCTAATGGGAGTGATCCAGTAGGACGCTGACAACAGGAATGTTTCTCGGGGATAATGTAAGTGACAGAGATTTAGTGCGTATATCTCTTACTTTCCCCAGTTTCATGCTGCTATAACACAGTATATTAAATGGTGCCATTATCTTAAGGAGAAAAAGTAATCTTAACACTAAAGTGTTAAAAGTCTAGTGGGCTACACAGCAACAAGTAAACCAAAACATTACTAGGAAGCCTGAAGAATAAGACAGACAATGCTACTGAACACAATAAAAGTTACAGGCACCTCTGGAATTGTTCTGGTCTAAAAGTCTAGAAAGCAAATGCATTCAGAGAAACTGCAAAGTTTCTTAGTTAGAGAAAGGAATAGTAAGAGATGTACAAGGAAGTTTCCTAAAACACTCAGTATTCTGTCTGACCAAACTGATGCTTCCACTCCTCACAGTACACCAGAAAAACCTCAGTCAGTACACACATGCAAAAAGAGAACTTTTCCAGGAGACTTTACTTGGGCAGCTTTTAAGCTTTTGCCCTCTGCCATATGTTGTAATGGATGTTTATCTTGGTTGTAAGAACATCAGATTTAAGTGTGTCAGACCTCGGAATCAATTCGGAGGGTGGACAGATGGAAACTTGCTGTGTCTAAAGTCAGCCTTTAACATCTGGAGGTGGATGAGCTTTTCTACGGAAGATTTCTCTGTGACTGCTTCTACTGCTGGGTTTCTCCTACTGTCCTCTGAAGCAGACTGAATTGCCATGGTTATGGAGTAGTTAGATTCACTATTGACTGCTATTAGTTCTATGAAATCGTGAAGTACATGCCATGTTAGACAACAGTGGTGCCCTTGTGTTTGAAAAGACATGCAAAGGACAGAGATGAGTGGCTGCAAGGAAAGGAAGACAGGAGGACAAGTCCCACAGCCTGCTGATAAAGGGATTTCTCAGGAAGTGATGATTCAGGATTCCTAAGAATTGCCCTAATTGTGTGTAGTGATGCCCGTCTGGCTGTCTCCTTCCACACCTGTGCACAGCAAGTGAGACAGGAAGAGACAGTTAGTTATACCATGGGATTAGTGCCTGCCTGTTCATAGCTGCTCCACCCTGTGCTTCTCCAAATGGTGTTCTCAAAAGGTACCAGCCGTTTGAGATAGGGACAGGTCAACTGGTGATGTCTCTGGTTTTTGAATGGTACTGCTGCTATTTAACCTGTTACAGAAGATTCTCATGACCTGAAGACTGAAGCCAACTGTTGCACTGGAATCAGGTCTATAGAACCATCATCTGTCTGGCTTGCACCTAGTATATCACATCAAAGAGGAGATGTACCAAGAAGACCTCCAGCAGTCCCTTCTCTGTGGTCTGTCTCCAGCTTGGTTTACTTAGGTTGCATCCCTGATGGTTAGACAGAAGAAAGCAAAGCACAGGATTATGTGGAGTTAGACAGCCCGTGGGGGTGGAGGGGGAAGGGAAATGAAAGAATATTTAAAATAAACAAATACACATCCCAGGAAAAGCTCTTCCCAAGAATCTGTAGAGAACTGCCTGTAATCAGTTAATCAGTATAATTGTTTCTAATTAGGCTCCAGAGGCGCATCACAAACATTGCTAAGCTTCGCAGAGAATTGAGTAGGGGTCTGGGGAGTGCAAAGAGGAAAAAGCTTCCAGTCCTGCAGTAATGACAATCATAACTCTCCGCACAGCCAGGGAGGCTTCTGCTGTAATTAGAACCATTCTTGCTGAAATGGGAGGCGACATGATTTGTGAAAAAGACACCCTCAGCATGTAATTTTCTATGTAACAAATCTAGAAAGATGGATGCTCTTTGATCTCGATTCTCCTGTTATTGCTGTTCACACTGGGAAGGGCGCTTTAATGAAACAATCTCAAGGTAATTTACCGCCTTTGAAGTCCTGACTGTGCTGCCAACAAAATTTCTGGTTTAGTGGAGGCTGCTGCAGCAGTCACTCAGGGTTGCTTAATGGAGCACCAAAACTGGAACATCAAGACATCAAAGGTGAAGGTGCCATGTGATTAATAAACTAAGCTATTCATTTGTTTCTGCCTCAGAGGCAATCTGACAATTTATTGTCACTAGCTAATTTACACTTTGTGAGTACTTGCTCTTGCTAGTTATGCTGCCTATAGAACAAGATAAGTGATGTTTACATGAAGAGAGGAGGAGAATAGACCCTTTTTAATCTGGAGAAAGAAGAGGGAAACGAAAGGCCTTTTCCAAAACAATTGTGGAAGCAACCCAGACTGTGAAATTTTATAGAAGGGAAGCTGGACAGAGGGGGGACCCTTTTCTGCATTATTCCCTCCCCTCCCTCTGCACCTTTGACCATCTCCTTGTTTACGTGCTGTTGCCAGGAAGCAAATCCCAATTAAAAGTGGATTACAAGGCAATGAAACAGCATTATTATGAGGGAAGAGTTGCACCAATCCATTTCTATTTAATTTGATGGCTAATCCAAAGGTTTCAATGATACCAGGCTAGAGAAGCTGGGTCTTGCAAATCTCTGCTGACGTCTGAGGTGGCAACCAGTCTGGCCTTTAAGGAGATGGCTGTGACAATCAACTCCTCTTTTCAGCAATAAAAGCTGTGTCATTCATTGCCTACTGGAAATGACCAGCTACTCATTTGAGCAGGACCTAATGGCCTTGAGAAAGCCTGCATTGAAATGAAACAGCTCAAAAAAGAGAGGAAAAGATGCTGTCAGAGGGAAGTAAAACCCCAGTTGAGATAATGTAGGTTGATCGCTTTCGTTATTGTTGTTTCTTCTGCATCCTCTATTAATGGATCACAACTCTCTCTAAACTGAAAGCAATGAACTTGTAGACTCATTTCATGCAATACCAAGTGGAAACAGAATATTTGTCTAAGAATTCTGGGAATGTAATTGGGATGTGGAGTCTGCTAATGCTGCCTGCAAGGAGGAGTTTGGGGAAACGTTAAAAGGGACAGCCTGAAGAGGAGCAAGACATGGAGTCAGTACCTCTCAGATTAGATCTGCAGTTGAACTCTCACTCCCTGTTCCTTAAAGATGCCCGTTCCACAGGTATGCCACTGCAGAAGGAGGGCAACTGGCTGCCAATCTCCCTTGCTCCAGGGCAAAGGAGCAAGGGGCAGCATGTGGAAGGCACTCAGCCTCCTTATCTTGCCTCGGATATTAGAGCCTTCCAAAACCTCAGGCTATGGGGAGGTCATAAACAAGGAATTTGGCTTGATGTGTGTAAAATTGCTAATGAATTATATTAAGACACCTTCATAAAATTTATATCCAACTTCAGTCCTCTCCCAGGGCTTGGAATGGCCAGATCCAAATTCAGTTCTGATTTTTCAAAATGAAAATGGAAATCTCGGGTAAAAAGCCCAAATTCTGATTAAAGGACATGTTTGATCATGTTTGTTAGCTTTTTGCTGTTTGTTTTTTAGTTTTTCAGCCAGCACTCAATTCTCTCCTGTAACGTAAGACACATCATCTACCTACATCCCCACAGCAGCTGTTTCCAGAAAGGGCCCATATGTTGTCTGTATAGCGTACAGGCTGCACAGCGATGTGTCCACAGGGATATTGCCTGAGGCTTGCACCCAGGTCAGGCAGATATCCCACAGTCCCTGAACACATACCAGAACACTCCAAAAGGTTACACCTTGGCTTGCCCCAGCAGCACGAGAGACAAGGCATCCAAGGATATCCTACCACACCCAGGTCTGGAGCATGAAGGAGCTAGACAAACTGGTTACACAGGCATGGTTAGGTGGTCTTGAACTCATTGCAAAAACTAATATGCCAAACCAGTTTATAGGAAGATCTCCATGTGCCAGGCGAGGATGTCACAACTACTAGCTGTATTAACCACATTATGTGTGGGCACAAAAAATATTTATAGTCAACCTTTTCATGAACTGCTTATAAACTTGGTTCACAGTGGAAATGTAGGCAGGGCCTTTTGGGCTATTTTTGGTCCTTAGAAGGAGGCTCGAGATATGACAACTACCCCTTTGATAGCACGTTGCCTTTCAGTGCTGGGTAGAAGGAAGCAGTTCAGAGGTATGTAAAACTAAGAAGCAATAATTAAAAATAAGCTGGGGAACTGACATCAAACCTGTAAAAAGTATTGTTTCATGAGCTGTTGAAGCTGGAGGCAATAACTTGGCTCTTGTTTATGAACCCCCTGACGGTCTGCTTTCTCTAAATGTCACTGTGCAAAGAACCAAATGAACCACGAGCTCCAGCAAGGCAGAAAAGAGTGATTGTGGGGTTTTATTTTCTTTTTTGAAGAGGGAAAAGGAGTCTCATCTCTTTGCTCTATGGGGGTTAACATGTAGCATCCTGGCTCCTGTCACTAAGAAGCATGATAAGACTTCAAAGAGTACAGTGCGGGGCAGATAGAGGCAGGCAAGAAGAACTGGGGCTAGTAAGAAGCTTGTAAAAAAAACCCCAAAATGAAACAACCCCCCAAACAGAAAAGAAACCCCAGTGAACCACCCAGATCATATATGATACAATCATTGTCCATCTTAAATACCTTCTTTTTATTAGCAGGTTTAGAGGACCCCAGGCAGCGGTAAAATATTATCTGAGGTCCATAGCCATGGGCATAGAGCAAGGAAAAGTGAATTTGAAGACCTCGCTACATCTGGAGTTTATCAGCTCTTTTCCTGGCTAGTATTACAGTAAACAATTATCTGTAGATCAGGAGACAGCAGGGACTTTAAAGACCCAAATTACAGAGAAAGGGGGAGAGAGAAGGAGAATACAAGAGATAAAAAGGAGTCTATGCATCTTATCGTACTAATGAAATCAACCTGACAATCATGGCAGGCTGCAAGGGTATTACACTGTCTGGTATTAAATGAGCAGTTACAGCACAGGCTCCTGTGTCAAACGGCAAATAGACACGAAAGAAAAGAAAAATGTACCACTAGGTCAAGGCAAGTGATTTATAGGGAGCAGTTAGACAGCTGGTCAGTTTTAAAACCTCCTCAAGTGTGCTGTCAGGATAACAACATATTCAAATGTTCCGATTAGCATTTCAAGGGACTGGGAATGTTCTGCAGCACAGAAATACTCAGTGATCCCTAAAATGCGATTAATAAGGAAATAACAATTGCCTGCAGCTGTTGTTCTGTTTATGCACTCAGGAGCAATCACCTGTTGCAAAGGCAGGAATAATTCAGCCAGTTCTGTGGACAAATGTGACTCATTTCCACTATTTGAAGCTGTGCTACCTTGCTGTCCTAGAAGCTGTCAGCTTGCTGTAAAAAGCAGCTCTTCCAGCAAGTGGAAGTAGTACAGACATGAACAGCACTCTGTCCCAAAAGGCTGTTTTCCAAAATTACAGGAGGTAAAATTACTGTGTTCCTCAGTGGACCAGGTGCGGTTATAAAAGTTAAGACCTGTTGTATTTTTATAAGGGCCTGATGAATACATTACTACCTTAGAAATGCCCTCTATTTTTCTTTTCATCCAGGTACCTTCTGGGTCTTTCAAATGCAGATAATGGACAAATAATTCTACACTGGAAAAAAGATACAGGGCAAATGGGCTTTGGGATGAAGACTGAAATACTACAATACTTTGCTTACTAATCCTTCTGCGGGATAATGGGGAAACGGTGATCTCGGTAATGTTTCTGATAAATACAGCTTAACAAAGTCACTCACCACCAACATATTATTTTGGTAAGGACACCTATATGTTTGCATTTTAAAGCATGGCACTAATTTGGAGAAAAGGAAAAAATGAGGCAATGCTATGAATATTTATCTGTTTCTGAAAAGGAGAGAAATTTTGCTCTGAACTGGTACCCAGAACTTACGATTGATGTGTTTTCAAATCCAGACAAGTCTAATTGACAAGAAAATGACTGGAAGGAGCCGTTTTAAGCAACTGGTGCAGAACATTAGTAGTAACCAAATTCTTGGGCATTTTTTGTTGCTCTAAGAAACTAAAAAACAACTAAAGGCCTGCCTCACACAGCTCGGAACACTTCCCAGTGTTCAGTGTATGAAGAAGGAAGCTTGGTTCAGGGCTGAATCATCACTTTAGCCATTTTAATTTTTTTTGATTCTGACCCTTCTGGTGGCTCTGAAACTGTGGTGAAATTGAGCCTTGTTCCTGCAGCCAGAAGCCAAACCAGGAAATGTGTACAAGAACTGTTTTTCTTCTGGTCTTACCTATGGCTAAAGGGAACCCCTACAGTCCTACCCTGCAGTGGAAGAAATGGATTTGGAGGCTTCAAACAAGAAATATTTTTGAGGAATTTTTGGCCAGCCAATTCTGAACAGGGAGCTAAATAAAAAAAAATAAATCAGGAACTTTTCAGAGACAACAGAAAAACAAAGAAAAAGGAGATGAGGAAGGGTAATCATTCATGTATTATTATATGTTATTATAATAATTAATATATTAACAGTTTATTCATCCAGTTCTAGATTTCATGGAGCTGTCAGAGTCTCCAAAGCTCAAGTCCAAGTTCTGAGACTCAAAAAATGTTGACAGGAGAATCTTGTGTTCACAGCCTCCAGCAGAAGGTTCCCCATGTGTCATCTGACTTTTCTGAGACAGAGCCACAACCGTTTGCATCATATGACAGATGCGCATGGAGAAAACTTTCCCATCATACTAGCATCCTGATGTAAGCTGTTCTCTGTGGCCCACCATGGCAGTCAATGTGGTCTGTTCTTGTATTACAGAAAAAAAAATAGATCAACTTTTCAAACAATTTGTGATGGAAAATTCTACTTCTTTTCTATCGGTGTTTTTGACAGCAAAATCAACATCTTGTCTGGGTTGAGAGAGTTGTGGAAAGTCTCATGGAAAACACTGCACATAAGAATATGAAGTGAAATGAGGAGTCTCTAAGGTTTGCCAAGATGGAGTCAAAAATCAGCAAAACGTAAAGGATCTAATGAACAGTGGACAGGCCACAATTTTTTGCTACAGGCATGAAGGAGTATAGCAGCCTTCCTGACTAATAAATGCTGTAATCCTATAATTGGCAGTTAAATGTTTGTACATGTGAGGCCATATGCAGTTTGAAAAAAAAAAAAAGAAATCAAGTCAAACCGGGAAAAGCAAGGACAGTTATTTACTTGTTGGTGTGGAAGAGCTAGGAAGGATGACTTCACTGGTACTGTCTGCCTAGGACCAAGGACTGGATAACCACCTAGGAAGCAGAACAGTGCAGTGCAAATTGCTAGCCAAATGTCCATTTTGAATTTCAAAAAATTTAGTTAAATCTGAAAGTTATTTTCTCCTCCCATTTATGTTTCTAGACTAAGATATATCACTCTGAAGTGAGGTGAGTCTTGATGCCCTCGGGAAGACAGTGAAGGCTGACGTATTCCCCACCATGTCAGTTTGAAGTGCAGTCACCACATCATGCTGAAGGCAAGGCAGTGCTCAGAGATGTCCCTTGGGATTAGGACAGTTCTCTGAAGATGCTCAAGCCTGTTTGGCCCATCATGCTGACAAATCCCAGGCAAGCTGGGCTACCTTGAGCGGCTCTGCCTGTACTTTTCCATTGGTCCTGTGTCTGGATATGTAGTTCTGACCTTGTTTGTGCCATGGGAAGGTGTCATCTTGATCTCTCTAACAGGTTTTCAAACAGTAACATTGTGTTTGAAGGGAAAGGGAATGATAAAAAGCAAGTGACAAAGAACAAAACTAAATTAGCATTACTCAAGATGTTTACATTTGCACTTGAAGATTAGCAGCATGATATATTTCAGTTCCCACTCCCTTGAATAAGACCGTTTTTTATTTAAGTTATGCTATTGCTAGAAGCTACTGTTTAAAAATAAATAGCAACACACTAACGCTTCTGAATGGACCCAAATTATATAAAGGACGAAGGGATGGGTTATCTCATTTTTACATTTGGCTAACCTGTATAAGTCAGAATAGTTGAAATGACAGTGGAGGAAGACTGCACTGAGTATGGCAGTGACACAGGAGAGGAGAATGTGGGTAGAATAAAAAAACCTAGAATATGTTTGCTTTGGAGCAGGTTTGTTTTCACAGAGCTGGCCCCAACTGCTTGGTCAAACATGCTGAGCTAGCTTCTCACTTGCTGTAAATCAAGAAGAGTGTAGGCTCATTCATTCTGTTAGGACTGTGTCTGTTTATAGCAGTTGAGGACTGTATCCCATGTTATGGTGTTGTAAGAGCATAAGACAGATCACAAAGTTCATTTTCTAGACTTGTTTTGTAAGTGCTGAATTTAATAGGAGTCATAAATACTGATAAACGGTTAGTAAACAAGGGCTGTTTTGTCCTACATGACAGACAGCTAAAAGTAATTTAGTACATTAGACAGCATTTGATGAAGTTATTACGCGGCAAGTCAGGTCTCTAGAAACAAAACTACTGCAAATATTCTCTCTCTCCTCCTCTCCATATAATAATGGTTTACATCTCTTGCTCTCCCTCCTTTTTGCCCTGAGGCAGTTGTCAGTGCATTATTTATTTCTTTTTCTCAAGATTTCTCAGGCAGATATATTATCTTGTGATACAGCCCATGGTTGTTAATGTCACATCTTACTGTTCAACATGATGCCTCTCTAAGAAGATGCACCACCATGGGGGGGGCAGGGGTGTGGTGAAGTGACTGTACTTCCTCAGTAACCATCCTTATATAAAACAGCTTAAATGTATCTATATAGTATCCTCTGCAAAGTGCCTGCTAACCGCAAGGTGGACAAAGAGCAGTCCTTCCTCTTCTTGTAACTCAGTTCTTCAGTGGTCAGCAGAGGAATGAAAGGGGAAAATGAGCAGAGTCAGGTTGGCACATCCAGCAATAAAGACACAGCATCTATCATTGTTCATTTTCATTAGTGGAAGCCCACCCAGTTGGTTATAAAGCCCACTCTACTGATCTGTAGAGAACCGTAGAAAGCCTGATGTAAAGATATCTCAAAGCCAGGATGTAAAATGCTCAGATATTTGTGGCAAACCAGAGGAATTCTCTAAAGCAGAATTTCATCACTCGGAAGGGATGGATGGATGGATGGATGGATAGATTGATAGATAGATAGATAGATAGATAGATAGATAGATAGATAGATAGATAGATAGATAGATATAGATAGTACTCTACTGATGGGAAGGTTTCCCCAACCTACTGTTATCTTGCAGAATCACTCCAGAGAACAAATGGGTAGGTAGGTAGGTGTGGGGAAAATTTTCCATTATTTAGAAAATGTAGGTTACAGCATACCAAAACAAAAGAGAGATGAAAAAGAAGAGGGGAATTCACATCAGTAGAGGATGGGAATTGTTTTAAGCTTCATTAAGCAGTCTGCAGAACTGAAATTCTGTTTGGTCAGAATGGCAGAGCAGGGGGTGGCTGCTCAAAGTGAAAACTTCTTTTTTGTAAAGAAAATTAGTCCTTGGCTATAGCTCCAACTCATACAAAGCCAAATACAACAACCTTGAGCAGTTACCTCCAACTGTGTGGTAATAGGATTGGAGGCCCCAGACTGAAATAGAATGAGAGAGGTATGAACCAAGGGGACAGAGCCATGTTTGCCCTCAGCTTTCTGGGGTGCAGGGCTGAAGTAGGGCAGATCAGGGGAAATTCCCTCTCTTTTCCAATCAGATACTATATCAAAGCTTTAATACACAGCCAAAGGGATCCTTTTTTAGGCCTAATGATGGTCAAATCTCAACATGTTTTCAGTGTCAGTTCAACTTGAAAGCATCCTGCCAAAAGTCAGCTACTTCAAACATAGGAAAAACTGCCATATTCCTTGAGGTCTCCCATCCTCCCCTTTACTAGATTCTTTTTCTCCAAACACCAAATCTGAGAACCCTGACCTCAAAAAGCACCTCACTCTAGGCAAGCTTCTTCTCATGCCAACTGGATTCAAAACTCAACCCTCCCCAACCCTAAAGGAAACTTTCAGCTTGATTATTCCAGTTTAATTTATTTTAGAGGTTATTTGCACTGCTGTAAAGCTTAGGGGAGTTATTTGCATTATTTACTTATCTCTTTGATCCATTGTTCCCAAGTCAGTCATTGTATTTCTTCTTGGTTTAAGCCTAAATTGTTTTACATACCGTATTTTCTAGTAATTTATTTTGGTTTTGTTTTTCTTCTTTGGTCACTGGGGGACGGGGGTGGACTTCAAATTTTAAATGTATAATTATTTGGGTTTAGTAACATTAGGGAAAATAAGGGATACAAGAGGTTTTGTATATTTTAAAGTTTTATTTTACTGTGTTATGTGTTGTTTTTTGTACCTTGAGGCAAGTTGCCTAAATCACAAGAGCTAATAATCCTAATGCAAAAAAGAAGTCTGGTGCAAGGCGAAGCATATAATTGGGTTATGTACATAAATGGTCAGAAAAAGAATAATAGTTTCCCTGTTTTTTTAGTTGCCAGCAGGTGAAAACCTCTCCTTTATATCTCATTTGAACTGCAGAAGCTCCTCACCTAATGCTAAACAGTCAGCTTAATTGCTGACATGAAACACTTTAGAGAAGGAAGTTTGGTCAAGTCATTTTTTCCTTTTGCATCTT
>JBCJKH010017530.1:3167-15252 GCA_039877255.1 Loriculus beryllinus
ATTACAGTCATAGCAATCGTCCCATTCTTCTACTAATCAGTGAGTTTAACTGCTCCCATCCTGGACATCTGCTAGTCGGGGATACTCCCCAGTAGATGTTTACACCAGCTTAATGGGTTTATTAACACCACAAACACAGCAATCATCCTGTCCTTTTATTTAACTGTGCCCCTCCTGGATATTTGCTAGTCCCAGATACTCCCCATCCCCAGGTCCTGTTTTTCTATTTTGCTTTTCTTACACCCTTTGTACTAAGGTCCTATGGACCTGAAACTATGTCAGTTACCTTCAAGCACCGCATTTTTCCATTACAAAGCCATCAAACTCAACATTACTTAGAACTGATTACATTTTGTGCTTTTGTGCCCCCTTGTCTCAAGTTCTTGGGCTACAGAGAAAATCTGTGTGCTATTTGAAAAGACCAGCCCCTGGAAGTACTGGAAGGTCTCACTATATATTAGCTAGAACAGAAAATAATTCCTCCTTCTTATTTATCAAGAATCTACCTTCTACTTTTCTCATTCTGTGTAGATACAGAGTCAGACTTTATTTAACCTGTTCAAATAGAGTCTTCACCTTTAACATGAAAATGTAGGTTTGTGTTATGGTAGTACCAAAAAGAACTAATTAGGGGCAGGGTGCCCATTACACTAGGTGTTGTACAAACTTCTGAAGGAAACTATCTGTGGTAAAGATGTTAAGTTTTTCACTTCTAGTGTAAAACAAAGCATCAGCACCCAGAGCAGAATAGAAGGAGGTGGGGAGTTAGGAGAAGGCACGGTTCTAGAGACCAGGTTTAAGAATGTAAAATGGGTAAAGATTTTGAATTCTCACCCTTTCTGAACCTAAGACCCCAGGAATGGGATACCAGTAGGATAGGTAAAACCATGTTCCTTTGAAACACCTAGTCTTGTCTTCTGGGTTTATCAACTGACTAGCAGCTCTTTTCACTGCAAAGTTAGGGAAGTTAGGAAAAAAAGACCCCAAAAGAGTGAGTGTACCAGATGCTTTTCATATGTGTTTAATATAGCATCATCCAAAATTACTTGTACCCTCTCAAACAATGCTAGCTCTAGGAAAAAGCAAATATTGACACTCCATTAATGTTTGCCCAGAAATCAGTGAGTGTATACAGCACTCAAGGCATCTTTGTTACAGGCATCAATTAGGAAAATGGAGAACTGAGGTCCTCCAATTAGAAGTGTATGACAAATGCTGGCATTATTGAAAATGTCCAGTCTGCGAATCTTTCTGAAGCCACACACTTATCTGCTTCTTTGTCAGTCCCACTTGAAACTGCCGCTCCCATTGACTACCTCCCAGTATCCGTGCCTCCATTGTAACATTACTCCCACATGTGAAAATAGATGTTTGCCACATTAGATCCACACAGCATCCACCTGTTCTGCCTCCAAAGATGATCAGTAACTGACTTTATTGAGAACAGAATACTGCAGTTGAGGAGATAGTGAAAACATGCTCCCAGGGAATGTTTCCTCCTATTCCCAGTAACTGCAGTGTCCTGAAATATACTTCATGTGCTTTAATTACATGACATCCGTCTTTTTCCTGCAAACACTTGTTTCTTTGTCTCTGCTAGGCTGATGCTAAGGTTAGTCTTCCTGTGTACCAAAACACTGAGATTCGCAAATAAAGGGCTGTGGCCTGGAGTAAGTTCTCCTTCGCCACTCTGTACCACCACCAAGGCAAGGGAATTGGCAGTTCCTCTCCACACAGTGAGGACTGGAGTTCCAGCTCTTCTGTGTCACTGGAGCACTCAAAGCAGCTAGAGGTCAGTGACTCAGTGAATGAAAGCTGGTTCGAGTTATTTGTGTCTGCAACACACAGGAGGGATTCAGTCTAAGTGACTCCATCAGGGACAGAGCATTACTTTTTCTTCCTGTATGCTACTTTCTCATTCTGTTAGCATTCACAAATGTCTCAACATGTAGTATTCTCCCATTATAGCCTCTATAATTTGTCACTGCTTCTCTGAGGACAAATATTTGCAGTGGGAAGATGAATCTAATTGGCTTGGTTTAAGACCATAGCTTTTTCTTCTTTTCTGATAGCTTCATTACTGGTTTTGGCAGCTGAGTCACAAGAAGATGTTACACAAAAGGTATTTACAGTATAATGAGGTTCAATGGAGTTGAAAACTAAAGTTCATTAGCTTCACATTTAAGACTATTAGAGCAGAGAGGCTGTAGAGAAGCATTGTGTTTGTCATTTGCACAGTGTTTCTGAAAAGCAAACAGCATAGATGCTCTGGACACTCACAGGCTCTCTTTCTAGCCTTGCAGCTGATTTTCACTTGCAACAGAGTCCAGTATTGCAGAATGGAGATTGATGGAACCATTCAGCACAGTGTCAGCAAGTGTATGTAACCTCTGCTCTGACCATCACTGAAGCTACCAGGAGAATGAATCAGGAAGGATTTGAGCATAAGATGGTGTCGGTACCATAGTGACCACGCAGTTGCTAAGGATGTGATTAACACTCCTATTGCAGGAACAGGAGACTTAATTGCTGTGTCCTCATTCTATTTCTCGAGGGGAATACCTGTTTGACAATTCTACAAGACAAAAAAAAACCCCTGCCTCTTGAATTCACAGCATCTGAAGCCAGCACCTGTTTGACCCTGAACATCTTTGTTATGAAACTACAACACATAATTTTTATCCACTAAGTGCAGCAAATGCAATACTAACAGTTGCCTTTTTTTCCTCCCTTTTTTGCTGTATTTCTGTCTCTCATGCACAACACACACTTACTTGCTCCCTTCTCTCTGGAAGTTTGAGGGCCTCTTTGGTTTTTTTATGTAAGTCTGATATTCAGCTATTAAGCTGAAGAAGGCTCAGGGAAATGAACTGAAATGTCTAGTGAGAAGAAAAATGGCACTGTAAGGATGGGATTAAAAAAAAAGCTCAGGGTAATAGAGATTGATCACTCAATCTGTCCAGGGCCTCAAATGAAACTGAGTGAATTTAACACGTTAGGTTACAGTTAAGGAGCTGAGTTGTTTCTGTGGTTATAATATAGTTTCAGATTATCAGGGGGAGCCATTATGTATTTCTGCATTTGTGAGTCATATAGGCAGTCCCTTTATGTGAGTGAAAATATGTTTATTTTTCCCACTCCCTGCTGTTGTGTGTTCTATTAATATCACACTGGTTGAAATAGATGAGTACACTAGAAACTATCTGGTGTTGAATTTGTTTTTCAGATTTCTTTTTCTCTTCTTTTTCTTCTTCAGGCAGCTATTTTTGTAAACCAGTTCAGAAGCCCCCAGGCACTTTTCATACAAGTTTTCCTCAATTTTTGAAACACAGGGCTTAACCCTGCAATAACAATCCACAAGGATGCAGGAGCCTACAAAAGTCTGTGATGTCTTTTATCCCTTTCAGACAAGATGGAGGTGACACAGTATTTCTCTAGCTTTTCAAAACAAAGCATCAGGCACTCAGAAGTGGCCCCAGTTCCAAATGCTCCTATTTGATTAAAATAAAAGCTAAAAACAGGCTAGAACCTGCAAAAGAGAATCTAAACTGAATAGGAAAGGAATGTTGCTGTGAGATATACCGGTCCCTGTAGTTTACCAACAACCACAATCACCATATTCCCCTTCCTCACCAAGGTAGCTGCTGCCACAGATGCTATTGCCCTTTCCTCCTTGCAGATGCTAATGGGACACTGGTAATTTGACCTTTTTAATGCTCACCTTAATCTCTTGCAGTTGTTTCTCTTCAATCTCCCTTCCACTGGCTCTGTTTGGATTTTAGTTAAGTATGGATACCCCAAGCAGGGAGCTGGTGCCATGTCATGGTTGGTGCTCTACATACAGACTGTAATGAGGATACTGAAGAGCTTATTATCTAAGGAGATAGTGCACAACAGGTTTACAAAGGAAATTGGGGAGAAAATAAATGTGAAGCTGAGCTGACTGATGCTCAACTGAGGGAGGTAACAGACAAGACTCAGAAGTTCAAGAGCTGGAAACAGAGGACCTCATTTTCAAATCTGCCTTGGTTATTCTCACTCATGTTGAAATGATGGGAGATTAAAGCACCTGCACTTGATGGAGGTGCCCTATCTTTGATGGAGGCAATGAGATTGTACTGGGGCTCCAGGCAGTTATCTGGGAGCTCCTGAACTCACATAAACTGGATTGTGCTATTATTTCTGCCTGTAACAGCAGCAGGATGGCACTGAAAAGGAGATGGTCTTCACATCCTCAGCCAGCATGACCCAGTTAGCTTGCAGCAGACATGAATCAAGATGTTTGCATCTGCCTGTGACTGAGCAGTAAGCCTGCTCTAGTGCCCCTGACTTGGCTTTTGTTTTGGCACTCATTTGTCTCCCTGTTATGTGTCACTCTGTCCTTATCCAGCATGGCCCTGACCTCTTGGTGTTGGTCTTAAGTGCTACAGAAATAGAAATTAATACATAAATCCTTCCACCTTAACAATGAAGGAAGGGTGGGCTGGTCATGACCCCATGATGCATACTCCCGCCCTCCCCAGGAATCTCCAATACTGGCTATTTGTAGTATATGGATACACTGTGTTGCCAGAGTAGGTCCAGAAAAAGGCAACAAAGCTGGTGAAGGGCCTGGAGCACAAGTCTTATGAGGAATGGCTGAGGGAACTGAGGTTGTTTAGTCTGGGAAAGGCTCGGGGGGACCTTATTGCTCTCTACAGCTGCCTGAAGGAAGGTTGGGAGTCGGTCTCTTCTCCCAAGTAACAAGCAGTAGGAAAAGAGGCGACGGCCTCTAGCTGTGCCAGGGGAGGTTTAGATTAGATATTAGGAAAAATTTTTTCGCTGATAGGGTGGTCAGGCATTGGAGCAGGCTGCCCAGGGAAGTGGTAGAATCACCTTCCCTGAAAGCATTCAGAAACTGTGTAGATGAGGCCCTCAGTGACATGGTTTAGGGGTGGACATGGCAGTCCTGGGGTAACAGTTAGACTTGATGATCTTAAAGGTATTTTCCAACCTCGTTGAGTCTATGGTTCCATGGTGGAGCACATATTACTGTCTTTTGAGTACAACCCCACCAGGTTTCTTCTTGTGAGAAAATGCCTCTGTCTCTTTGTTCTTTCTTCATCATATGTTTTGGTTCAAATACCCATCTTATATTCTTGCCTCTGCCAGTGAGAGGGCACTAATTTTGAAAGGGTGTTAATGGTCTATTATTTTGTGCCTGTGTCAGATATACCAATGAAAGTGCCAGCTCTTGCAAAGATACTACTGGACAGGAAGCAAATGTTATATAAAGGTGGAGAGCTACATAGACTACTTTGCTGGCTTAGGCAAACAGAAAAAAGACATGAACAAGCTTGCTGGAGAGCAAATCTAAAAAATCTGGTCACAGGGAGTGAGAGATAGGAAGAACAGATTGGAGGAGAAAGCATGAAATTAAGGACAGCTACATTGAAGTGAGTCTTACTTTCCTAAAGTCCATCGGAGATGTGTCAGTGTCTACAAATAAGAGCAAGACATGAGAACTTATCCTCTCATTGCCTACCACTTGCATTGAATACACTGGTATTATCTCCTTCCTCAGTCACTTTATTCATCTGAGAAAACAAGCCTGGTAAAGCATGTCATGTTTTCCCCAGGAACAAGTCCACAACATCTGAGTGCTTTTGATCTAGGACAGAAATTTCCTCTGGTGTTACTAGCAAAATCAGTGGTATCACCTCATGTCTCATCTTGTACAGCAGCAGTTTTTGATGGTGTCCTGCTTTCTAATGCTGCATATCTTTAAATAAGTCTTTTTCCAAAGTTCTTAGGTCCTAGGAAGCCAATTTACAACACATCTCTTTTTAAATACATGTGCCGGAAACCCACACATTCAGCATGTCAAGCATAGGAGCATGACATTACCTTAAACCTGTGGCTGAAATCCTAAAAATAAGCAGCAGAATTTTCATGAGGGATGAAATCCAAAGAGCTTCAACCCCACATCAAGAAATGATGTATTTGAAAAGCCAGAAAATAACAAGAGACAGAGCTTGTTATGCAGAACTCATTTTCTAGCTTTTGTGAAGTGTTTTACAGCATTTTACACTGTTTTCTCTTTAGAGTGATACCCATCCATTAGAGCAGGGTCCAGGAATTTTCAGCATCTCTTATTGTTGACCTGTTCTCTTGGCTGCAGTTTCACCTTCTATAAAATGAAAGGTGGGGATGGAGAATAAAAATGTAAGGGGAAAAAAGGAAATTATAGTGACCAGATTCATGAAGCAGATTGAGATCTCCTCAAGAAAAGAGGACAGAACAGCCAGCAGTTATTATGGGGCATCATATTCATACTGGATTAGAATGTGTACAAATAGGCTTGGCAGAGCCTCCACAGGAGAAAGAGGCCATGAATTCGTTCCTATATTTACACAGGGATGTAATCATAATTATCATAGGACTGCAGAGTCCTGTTGTAACGTCAGGGAAATTGCTGCTCTATTCCACTGACTATAATCTAACCATCTCTCTGCCCCATAAATCATTGCCCAGTTACATTATTCTGCTGGAGAAACTTCTGTTACTGCTCCAAAACCATAAAAAATCAATCTATGCTACCTGGCTTTTGGAGAGCACACAGTGGCTGTTCCCAGAAAATGACATCCCTGAAAACTCTTTATACTAACACAGATGTTCCTTTTGTGAGGGCTGATCCCAGGAGGCAAGAGCATTGAGCATTTCGTAACTTGGGATCACAGTGGTAGGACTGGGTCTTGGGGTTTTTTGTTTTGTTTTGTTTGTGGGTTGGTTTTTTTTCATGACCAGTGGTCTCCTAAGCAACAAAATGGGCAGGAGGAAAAAATAGCAAGTAGGTTAATAACAGAACTAGGGGAAATCCCAGCCTGAGTCATTGTAGGAAAGGGAATTAGCAGTCCCCTTGAGCCTTGTGACACTTATTCAATAGAAAAAGTTATTCAAGAATATCATCCTGTCACCTGATGAAGACATGGGGTATGTGCTTAGCAGGTCTTCCTAATTTTAGAGCAAAACTCTTTCCTTGCCATGCCTTCTGCTTGCTTTTAAAGAAGCAATATTTTAACAACTGAGGAGTGGAACAGTCCTGTTTCAGCAGGAGCTAAATTCACATGGAAACCAGATTATGATCCCAGATTGGCTTTAAATGGAAAAAAAGCTTGGCCTTTCTACATTGCTCTTGATTTTCAAGCCACAGATGTAAGCAGAATCTGACTTTTTAGTCACTTCCATCAGGGAAGCTCTTGCATAGCTTTTAGCTTCCTCATTTCTCTACATAGGCCTCATCTGAGATCTCTTATCAGAGGGATGTGGTTTTTTCAGGGCTGACACTTGCTTTATCTCTAGGCATTTGTGCTGATTCTCTAAAGTATATTTCTACAAAACAAGGTTGTTCAAGTGTGTAGAGAGTGCAGTAGTCAGTTCTGAGTTAACACTGCTGCAGGAAGTGCTATAACAAGGTGTATTGGTTTGTTCAACTTCCCAAAGGATCAAAGAACCCTTAGAACACCCTTTGGCTGAATATATGTCTGAAAATATACTGATTTATGTAGGTGCCTCCCTTGCTCTAAATACCCTGCAGGTTCTTCCCTATTTTCAAGGGCTTTCAGTATGTACAGTAATTAGCATGCAGTGCATGTTACATGTTGATGTTGGCTCTTCTTGTGCATGACTATATATTACATGGTTTCTCAACATTCAAGCTTCTTTTCTTATCATCCTCTTGTGGTTTGGTTAAGGCCTTTTCATGTTGGTAATGCAATTGAGTCAGCTATGTCTAATAATCCTCATCATGTTCACAGAAAACAATACTACAACCAAGCAGCAGAATTAATGAAGTCTGGTTTCCTCTGAAATTGTGTCCCTGCCCACACACAGTCTGTAACCCATTCTCCATTTCTATCATAAGTGTGCCAAGAAACACTCAATTTCCTCTGCTCTGCTCTTGCAGAGCCCCCCTCAGCCCCTTTTCAAATGATACCTAATTACTGACTTCATCGCACACCCCTTTCCTTCTTAAAGGTGCTAGCATGGGATCTGTATTCCTACAAGGTCTATATTACTACAAAGTCTGTACTACAGACCTTGCAGGAACTTCTTACTTTTGTGACCTCTTTCCCATTGCTAGTTTGGCTGAAGGCAGCCAGCTGGTTCATGAATTATTAAGGAGAGGCTGAGAGAAAGACAGTATGATCTCTCAGGCCTTATTTCTTCAGGAAGAGAAGATAAAAAAATACGATTAGATCCCAAATCTTTATGTCCATGGGCCTGGGTTTTTAGAGGCATATTTATTCCACAGAACTGGTGATTTTCTTGAGGGGTTATTGTGTATACTCCTGCGTATTATCTAATAATCACATCTTACCATCGTCCTCTGAGGACAAAAGAAATGTTTTAGTATAATGGTTAATTTGTATAGTTGGCTGTGAGAGACTGGGAGCTGCATTTAACGAAGGCAACAATCCCCTTCTGTTTTAAGCACTTTGGAATTTGCCAGGGACCTTGTCTGACTCCTGATTCTCCTCCCTTAATGTTCTCCGTCTTCTAAATTGGCACATGTCGCCAACAGTACCTGCAGCCCAAGGAGTGGATGGCCTGGCTTCCTGTTGGGCTTTCAACATAGTTATTTTAATCAGACAGGGGTTTGTTGCTGAATGAAAGAAACCTCCCCCCGACCCCTTTCAAGTGAATGATCTCCACAGAATTCCCAACCCAAGCTGTCGTGGGAAACTGGGTAAAAAGGTTTTAGAAATCAAGCTCTGGTCTCCAGCATGTTAGGATTTACAAAGTCAGATCCAGCATCAGTAAGGCCAGGAGAAGTTTGACTATGGACTCAGTGAGTGCAGAATTAAGTCCATTGCCACTCTGCTACCATGGTAACACAAACCTCAGAAATTTCTGAGACATTGCTGGTGTGCTGGACTCATTTCAAGCTTAAATTTGCAATAGACTGTACAGCAAGTTTAAGATTGCCATTTAAGTTATAGTCAACTACCTTTTCTTCTAAAATGTATTAAATAAGATATATATTTACATTTTTACATTGTGGGTTTGCAAATCCTTTTCCTTTTCATCTAGAAAAAATGACTGCTCAGCATAGAGGATGATTTCCCTTTGAGCAGCTTTTTTTCCACCCTCACGTTTGGAAAACACTGCTGCTGTTTAGTGAAGAGCCCTCTGAGACACTGGCTTTCCGGAAGGTCAGAACTTCTCACCCCCTTGTTGCAGTCTGCTCCTGACACATCATCATATGAATGCTCCCAATGCGTTCCTTTAACGTGTCTGTGTGTTTGGAAGCTGAGGATGAGGTGGAGCCAGTAATCTCACAGAATACTATAACACCATGTCAACATTTGAGTTTAGTCCTCTAAAGTAAAACCTAATGCACTTCATATAGAAATTTAAGGTCTCTCTCAAAAAAGTGTGATCTTTAAGCAGGGTGTATTTCACTAGAATGCCTGTTAAACATACTATTAAATGATTTCCATGGTTTTTCTGTAGGGAAGCAGAATGATGTATTTGCACTACATTACTAAAAATACTGTGTAAGAGAAATGTGATAGGCAAAGCATATTGATTAGCTCTAGGATGCTGTGTGTTTTTGAAGTAGATCTGTGCTTAGAAACAATTCTTTTTGCTGTGAAGTCATTTTTCATTTAGAATCTCGATGGCTTCATTTGAGTGCAACAGGATTGTGAGTATGTCACCAACTGAGATTCTAAATATCTGGGCCCATTCTGTGTTCTGCAGTCCATCTTGCTAGATGCACTTACGCAAGCTGGTTTTCTTATCCCTCAGTTCACATGTGCCTTGTTGAGTAGCTTCTCTTGCTCCTAAGAGTAAGATTTTCAATAGCCATGTGGCCCTCATTGTGTTGGCCTGACTGAAAATCCTGTAGTCACGTAAAAGGCAATGTTTCTGCTGTTCAAAACCACAGAATTCCAAAATAGTTCTGCAGTAAGTGTCATTGTATTTGATTATTCAGGGAGATGAAATAAATGGTGTCTATCCCTGAAAGTTTACAGTACGGGAAAGTGCCAGTTTCGCCTATTCAGAAAATAAATAGCTTATTATTTCCTGGTCACTTTTTCATCCACATAATCCCTCTGAGAGAGCCTTTACCTGACAGGAGACTGAAGAATAGCATATCTAGGTCAGTGGGACTGACCAGACAGCCTAATTTAAGTGAGCCTGACCATGCAGTAGGTGTAGGACAAGCTTTGTCTCAACAGCTTATTAGGCTAAAGAACTCAGCTGGAGTTCTTGATTTTCCTTGGAAGACAGTCAAAGAGCTCAATCTTCTGCTGAAAGAAAGCATACAATGGATACAACAGCAGATTCCTGGTAGCCTGGACAAAACCCACAAGCTGAAAAAAGGCTTCATGACCATCTTATCCATGCAGTCTAAAGGAAGTGACAAGTTCTGGAGCTTACTCATTTTCAGTCCCTGGAACACTGTGGGTCACAAGATAGATAATTAATGGGTGAAGCCAAGTGGCTGTCTATAGATCCTTTAGAGTCCGTGGAATCCACTGAAGTAACAAGACAAGTAAGACTTGCTAAAAAAAAAATCCAAGTATGCATATGAAGAAATACATATATTTTTGAAATGTATCTATTTTCTGTGCTGAACAGTCATATATATTGGAAAAGGTTGAAAACTGAAGGTAAAAGTACAACTTCACAGTTTGAAGAGGGACAGGGAAGAGGAGGGCTCAAGACTTTAATAACTCAACTTGACAACCATCCCCAGAAACGTACCCCAGAGTGCAGTCCTAGGTGACAGATAGTCTTTCACTGGCCTTTTTTGTCATTTCTAACTTCTCTGATTCCACACATTTCCATAGAACAGGGTTTCTATCAATCTCTTGATCTGTTCTCCTGGCACACACAATGACAGTCCTATGTGCAGATGAAGCCAGGGGAGTTTTACTACCTTTTTTTTTTCTAAAAAACATGTCCAAACTGCTTTTGAATTCACTACTTCTCCACCCCCATCATTCTGCTACCTCTTCCCATTTCTTTGCTGCTTGTGCCGCCTGATGTTTCTCCCACTTGTAAGATAGATGCTTTATGTTATAACATTTCTCATGCACTAAAGAAAGTGCTAAGTCAACCATTTACCAGAGCTGGAAGACCTAACCTTCCTCCAATTGGCACAGCCATCATATAATAGCCATCATGTTGACTTTAAGTATAGATTATTATTATTGAGCTTGTATTACCTTGGCTGTTTGCCCAGCATGTCCTTGATAACTCAGGGTCACAAAAAATGAGTAATACTCTGGTCCCACTCAGTAAGACACAGGATCAGCATGATGAAAATGGCTTTAGCATTTAAGAATCCTTTAAATTTGGCACTCCAGATTAAATTAAAAAATGGTTTAGATTGCTTTCCATGAATAATTGTTATTAACTCTTATTCTCCTTCTTGCCCCTTCCCAAGACTATTATTGATTCCCAGTTGCTTACGTGCAAAGAATATCCTTGGATAATGTTTTGTGGATTTTATGAAACTAATGGGATTCTGTAGGTAGCAGACAAAACACAGCAGGGTAGATTTCTCCATACACAAGTAGCTTGATACCTGCCTCTGAGATGGGAGCAATGCCAAGTAACACATTTTGGCTGTGCACTCTTCCCCACAGAATTACATTATTTTGGCGTGGAATGGCTTGTCATCCCTGAGCATGACCCGTTTATAATATTTCCTAGCCAACTGCTTGATACAGAGCTGAATTTCGCAGATGTTTTCCTCTAGGTAATGACCTCTTTGGGTGTTTTCAAAATCACACTGTAATTTTTTCAGGTCAAAGTCACAGGTAAGTGGTGAAGCAAACAACAGTGAACTCAGAGAGTTCTAATATCACAAGTGTTCACCCACATGGGACATTGTTTATCCCAGGGAAGGTTTATTTTTCAAGTAGAATCATAGAATAGTTAGGGTTGGAAAGGACCTTAGAATCATCCAATAGGCAGGGACACCTCACACTAAACCATGCCATGCAAGGCTTTGTCCAGCCTGGCCTTGAACACTGCCAGGGATGGAGCATTCACAACTTCCTTGGGCAACCCATTCCAGTGCCTCACC
>JBCJKH010017536.1:0-10665 GCA_039877255.1 Loriculus beryllinus
GCCACCGCCTCCCTGGGCACCCTGTGCCAGTGTTTTACCACCCTCATTTTAAAGAGTTTTTCCCTCACATCCGGCCTGAATCTCCTTTTAGTTTAAAACCATCACCCCATATCCTATCACAACTGGCCCTGCTAAAAAGTCCCTCCCCATCTTTCTTATAGGCTTCTTTTAAGAACTGAAAGGCTGCAATAAGGTCTTCTTAAAAGTCTCCTCCAGGCTGAACAACCCCAATTCTCTCAGCCTTTCCACATAGCAGAGGTGCCCCTCATGCTGCTGCTACCCCTGCAGCCAGTGTACCTTCAACTGCAGTGCCATGCCGGAGCAACTTAAGCTCAACCAATGCAGCAATAACCTTTTACACCTCCTCCTTCCCCTCATAAATTCCAGCCTGTGCAGTGCAATGCCATATGAAATCCCAGCAAGTCCTGACGGGAGCACAGTCACATCACTGAAGGAGTGTGCCTAAGCTCATCAGCCCCATGCTTCACCCACACTATGACACTGTAGCCCAACCATTTCCAGTTTTGGAGCAAACCAACCCACAGCTACCTTGCAAGTTTGCATATGACGAGGGGATCTTTGGAATATTCATGAGAGTCCTTCTCTACGGACCACCTCTGACGCAAAGGAAAAGACCAGATCTGCAGAGCTCCAGAACATCATCTCTACTTCTGTAGTTAGACCATTGGGATGATGAGAAAAAGCTACCAGAGCTCTTTCTTACGCTAGTGAAGTGTTTTGCTAGCTTAGGACCCAGTACTCTGGGTCAACTCAACAACAATACTCTGCCTAAGCTTGGCAGCAGCCAGACTATCCTTTTCAGCTGGAACTTTGCAACTACCCATGCAGACAGGTTCATCCAAGAAAAATAGCTGCTTAAACCTCAAGTCTTTGATCTATTGTCTAAACTCTTGAGTAATAAGGGACATTTTGCTCCCACTTGTAAGCTCAGACCACTACAAGGCTCAGACAGATGCACTCTCAGAGTCCTCAAGGGAACATTGCAAAGTTTTAATGGTGGTGGCAGCTGCTCTTTATAAGCTGAAGGCAACAACACTTCATTTTTTAAATGGAGGCAGATTCTGATTTATAAATATGAAAACTGAATGTATGCAAAAGCACAACCCTGCTTTTCTTTGCGCATACACAATTCACACAACCGAACTGATCAGTCACCAAACTGAGTTGAAAGTCATTATGCTGAAGAAAGACCTTGCTTGCCTAACCTCAATCCAGAATGAATCTAAACCTCTGCTTTCCAACCCTCTGAATATGAATAGGGATAGCATGAATACGCTGACAGGTCTTTTATTACAGCTAGAGGGTGTAGCAATAATTAAAACCCAAATCTTGTATGTATGCGGCTATGACATTTTCCTGAATGAGTACTTTGACTTTGTCTTTTTGCAAGATTAAGTTGTCAAAATGGTATTTTTTAAGTCAGTGAGAGAGCACAACACCTGGGACTGCCAAGGAAAGGAAGCTTACAAAGCCTACAAAGGGGATGGAAGCCTAGTGAAGTTCTCCAGCCTTCCCTCTACTAGTTTGTGCAGGGAACTGTGTGAAAAACACATAGCACAGCACTACAGCCAAGATGTAATATACAGAGATGAGGAATTTCCAATTCATGGTTTCTTCAGCAACAACTCACTTCTACAAAGCCAGCATCCATGTTTATTGGAGGTATCAGCCAGAGATCAGCTTAGCACAGGCATTTTGGCCAGGCCGCTGCAGGAGCCCTAATACTTGTAGGTTTAGCACTTCAATTAGCAGGTGAAATATAACCCTCCACCTACTTCATCTTAACTAATTTCTCAGTTGATCTTTTGAGCTCTGCAAAGTGCACATTTCTCACTGAGCACCGCAGGTAGCACAAATAAGTGCGTGAAGTCAAAGGGATATGAATTATTAAAAGCCCGAACAACTGAGGTGAACAGAGGAAAAACAGAGGTAAGAAAAGCTCTTTTTTTAACTAAGGAATGACAACAACACGGTTATTTTAAAGTATACAGAAAGGTCTTTTCAAGGTTGAAACCAATGGCAAAAGAAAGCCTACAGAGTGAGGTGTGTGGGAGACTTCAGATATGGAGTAAGATGCCAAGGGCACATGGAGATCACAATGGATTGGGATGGGGCTTATCCCCTATGTCCAGAGGAAGAGGATTTTCCTATGAGCTTCACAACTTTGCTGCTGTCTGGTCACAAAAGGGAGAATACAAAAATAAAGTTAAAGTCCTACTATTTACATTCCAAGTGCGAACATTAAGCATGAGCCACACAGACTTGTGTCTTCAGACAGCGCTTTAAAGTCGCTGCTACGCAGACCTAATTTTAAATGAACTTAGCCCCATCACACTTGGGAGCTATTTCCACATGTGTCACCCTAGGAGACTTCACAGCTTTGTCTATAAATGGTTTTCATCTTATTTCTGCCTGATAATAACTTTGTTTTAAGCATAGTATCTTACTCATTGATTTAGAAATGGTAGCACTCTAACGCCCAGTCGTAGTGCTGTAGGTCTAGACTCTATCTCAGGACCATTCCTTGGACATTATTAGCATATTCACCAGGTCACTCTGCTCTGGCCTAGTAGGTCACAAAGGAAGGATTTGCCACATTACTACAGATAACCATCACCTACATCTCACTTCCAATCCACCACCTCATATTGCCCCTGGATGCATTACTTTTTAAGATAACTGCTGTTTATCCCATGTGAACGTCACCTCCCCCTTTTGTCAAGCTCCTGAGGGCTTCCAGGCAGCTGCTTAATGCCTTCCTTCTCCAGGGATTGATATTTTCCCATATGCTGCTGAGCTGCGAGTTGAACTGCTGTGTAGTACCTCACATGCCTGGCAGAAGAAAGAAACGTGATGGAAACTTGAGTTATTGGCTCTCAGTCTTCAGGATGTATAATAGTTTTTCCTAATTTTCAGAACACT
This sequence comes from Loriculus beryllinus, assembly GCA_039877255.1. NCBI lineage: Eukaryota > Metazoa > Chordata > Aves > Psittaciformes > Psittacidae > Loriculus > Loriculus beryllinus. The sequence goes on from JBCJKH010017536.1 coordinate 2,944, forward strand.
TTTTTTCCCTCCTCTTCTTTTTTAACATTTGTCTGCTCATTCTTCTTAGAAGCAAGGAGCAGCATAAAAATACTGTTGCCCTAGTCAAGAGAGAAGGGAAGTCAACCTATATTAGGTCAAGCAAATTGCAGCAGTGGGCAGCCCGCCTGGGGTCCTCATCATGGAAGAGCAGTTGTGTGCTGCAGACAGCTTACCTGGGATTGCAGAGTGCCCCTGCTAGGCTCCTATCAAGGCACAGAGGACAAAAAAGTCTCTCTAATAAGCTCCATTTTCCTGAATTGTTGAGAAGGAGGAGATAGAAAATCATTCCTGTAACACTTCTGGAAAACTTGAAGAGGTTATTGCTATGGAAACTGCTCCAGCAAGGCAGGGGCAGTAGAAGGGAGCAGCATGGAACAGAAATTCTTAACACCTGAAATTAAACCTCTGGCAATGCAATCTGTTTTGGATAACACCAACAATTTGCCCTTGGTTTTATATCAACAAAACCCCAGGTAAGGAAGAATGAAATGAAAACCTGGGACTGCCCGGGAAGAGTGCTGGCTGGAGAACCATACTGAAATAAAGCGATGCACACCAGTATATATGGCAGTAGAGAAAATCTGGTACAGAATAAGAGCAGGTGGGTTTTCCTCCAACTAAACTGATGTTAAATTTACGGTGGAGCTTGTCTAAAATAAGCAGGAAAACAACAGTTTCTTTCCAGCAGCCTCTGAGGATAAAATAAAGCCAGGCTAGAGGAAGCCTTTAGCAGAAGAATGGAACTGCGGAGCTCTCACTGCACCACACCAATGGCTGTGCCACAGGAAGAAAAACCCCTACTGAAAGAGGGACCGAAAACCAAATAGGTCAGCAAAGAAAGAATAACCAGTTAAAAAATCAGATGTCAAACAGAAAGCTCTTTGAAAGACACTTCACCTTACAAATAAACTGTGAGCCCACATCAATGGCTCTGCGTCACTTTTAATATTAGATATGAAATCTCTTCCTTTGAGCACACACCCATGTGTGTACACTTACGTAGTTTGCTCCATACAAAGAGTGTGGCCCCAAGCATAAAGCACTTTGTCAGATGTTCAAACAGCATTATCAGGGGTTTGGTATGCGTTTAAACGTTCTCCTAAATGGAGGCATGTGCCTGTGCAAACACATTCGTAGCAAACTTGAGGTTTTACATGAAAAGATTGAGTCTTTTCTGGTGCAAATATGTCATTTTAGTTAGCTAAAGGTTATTAGATGAACTAATGGGTGATAGATTACCAAGAACCGGGAGTGGAGTGGTTGAACTATAACACTACAACACTTCTGAGGTTGTCTGATAAGTGAATCTATGATAAATAAATGATCTTCTGATAAATAAAAGCCAGGCTGCTGGGATAGAATTTAACAATGTCCCTTTAAACTTGGCTTGTTTCCTCCTTGGCTGCACGAACATCTGTAATCCCCAAATTCCTGTCACTATTCCCACCAGCTGGTGAAACTGAAACGGATCCAGCAGAGGAAGCCTCATCCCCGCCAGCACAATGAAAAATAGCACACCATTGGGCACGCCACAGCTCCACCCCAACCTGGAACAGTGCAGTGCACTTGCAGATTTAAACAAATAAGAGCCGTTTCAGAGACACAACTGCGAGGCAGTGCTCACATCAATTTCTTGCCTTCCCTGGCCAGAGAGACCCTGCAAAGATGAAAGTAAAGGTCTCCCTAGGAAAGCACAGGTGATGAAAACTACTCTGGGCTGCTCAGAGTTAACCTCATTTCATTCCACTGTCTAAGCTTCTGCTGGAGGGGGATTTTACAAATAAACTTGCAGGCTTTGCAGATCAATTTTCCACTTGGTTTTATCCCTCTTTTCTCTCAAATGCACCCATTGCCTCTCGGTTTCTTTTACAGACACATTTTGAAGTTTTAGTGCCATTTTTGAAACAATACAGGCTCCTTCATTCCCCTTTTTTTCCCAGTACTTAAAACCACAGATGGAGCTTTGGTGACATTCGTATTTCCATCAAGAGTATTTAGGAATAAACAGCTATGAAAAACCTTACCCTAGGGCTCCAGCACTGCAGAGCAGCACAGACCTTCACTGTCTGAATACTCAGCAAGCATTTAAATGATAATATTATATTAGAGTAGTGGCTGTAGCTGTGTAAATAATTGTGCATTGTCCCTGCTCATTGATTTATTTTCATACGTGCACACGTAACGTGTCTGAAAAACCGCTTACAAAAACTCAAACCCCAGACAGCGATAATCTAATAAACTCTGAAGTGAATCAATAGACTACTTAGCAGCAGAGAGATAAACTGCATTTAATAAGGGTTAGAAGGGATGAAGAGAAGGCTCTGCAAGGCTCAGCCAACAATACCACAAGCAGAGAGCGAGAGAAACTGAGCCTAGATTGGAGGGAGAAGGAGATCAGGGAGCAAAGCACTTGCACAAAACCCTCTCTGGTTATCAAAATACCGGTTCCAAAGCAATAGGAGTCAGGAGGTTTCTTGACAGACATAAAATGCGAAAGAACCCAGTGAATATTTAGGACAGGATGACCTTCAAAGGAGGTGGTTAAACTTAAGTTTCTGCTAATGCAGGGGCTCTCGGTCAGCTGTGTAGCAGTCGCATAAAAACTGAGTCTCATCTCTCTGTGACCTGGAGGTTCCCTTGTGAGAAAGCAGTAAACATTTTTATTCCAAAACTGTTTCTAGGGTCTGGTGGCATTTAAAGATGCTGAACCTGAGGCACAAAAAATTAAGCCATGTGCCAAAATTTACAAAGAACCAGTAGCAGAGCTGGAGAGGGGATTAATCCTGTGCTCCACTCACTAGCCATGTTTTCTGATTGCAGTGTGCCCCACAGTCTTTAAGATCAAGAACTGAGTGTAGCAGATGCCAGGTTCTTGCACTGAATGCAGGAAGTACACTAAAAGAGAAGTAATGTATGGCATGTCCACCTCTTCAATAGCTGTAACACAATCATAGTGTGTCTTTGACTTCTAACCTATGAAGCTTCAGCAACAATTCACAACCACCCTCCTCTTAGCTGTGTAGGGAAAAAGACCAAAATTGGAACAGACATGGGATTACACATTTTCACTCCCTCTTCCCAAGTCAAGTTTACATTACTTCAAGCAAACGAGCAGAGATCTGGAGAATACCAAAAAATTACCTACTTGGTTTATTTCTTCTTACAGCGGGACATCTATGCACATCTAGCATACAGACAACACTCTAGTACTTAAGGAATTCTAATATATTACATTTATTTATTCCCCAAACCCTCACACAGCACTGTCATTCTGATTCCGTGTTACAGCTGCCTCTCCCTGATGGATTTTGCTGACTGCAAGAGCCTTAGAAACTTTAAAATGTTTAGAGACCAACTGAGTGGATTCATCTCTGAAACTATTTCCTTCTTAGGCAGCAGATGATACAGATGAGACATCGCCTCATCCACCCTGTTTCTCTCCTGTAACAAAATCCTCCAGAACTAACGCCTGGCACTTGTGCACCGATTCTCCACTGAGTTGCACAATCTATAAGAATTATTACTTTAGAACCACAGATCATAAATCTTATGAAGAACCTGTGGTCTTTTTGGTTGCATACAGTGCCAGGCTCATTCTCACTCTCAGTCTCACAGATATTATGTTTCCCCCGCCTAAGCAACTGCAACCACATCACTTGGACAGAATAAACTTTCAGGGCGAATACCCACACTAAAGGCCCATTATCTGTGGTTGCAGTACCAGGGCACTCTTGCCCTGTAGTGAAGGTATGCAAAACACACAGAGATGCTTTAACCAAGATTTCTGAAAACTCTTAGGTACAGCACAATCTATTTTAAGAACAAACATTGTGAACGCAACACTCCACAGTGTAGCTCATCCTTTTCTACTTAACCTTAGCAGAAGGAAGAAGGAGGAGATGTCTTACCTATATTAAGGCAAATGAGTCTCTCCACTGTCTCAGCAACCTACTGCAGGAGTTCCTATGTCCTCAGACTAGTGAAAGTTCAGTGAAATAAAGTATCTTCTTGTGTCTTAAAACCTTGTGGAGATTTCCTGGGACTGAAAAGGAAGTATCAGGTGGCACCAAGCACATTAAAAAGCTAGATCAACTCTCTTCAGTAAAGGAGTTTCCTGACATTCTAGTCAACCTCAACACAGCAAAGTATTAAATAACCTTCCAGGATCCCAGGAAAGATCCTGTCTGACTACACAGATACATTGCTCAATGCTGTGTTTCTACTGAATCATGAAGTTGTGGTTCACTCCTTTACCTTTTATCTCTCCCTTTCAAATAACCTTTTCCATTTTCGCATTCTCTTTCCAGGGATCATTCTACTCTGCTCATCAAAGAAGCTGATGAATGTCATCACCATTGACACAATCATGCTATTGAAGCTGGATGCACCTCATAGCAATGTGATGATGAGCTGGCAAGGAGAATTAACTGCCACGCCAGCCAGCACAGTCTCTCTGGTCTCACACAAAGCTTTCTCCTCTATCTTCAAGTCACATTTCCTATTGCAATTGTAGCTGGATAGCGAGCAGACGCACAGACACTTACATCCATGGATGAGCCACAGACCATGCTGGCTTTCACCAGAGAATATACCACATAGGCTATGTCCAAGTACAAAAAAAGCGGAGAGAAGGAGGAAACAAAGTTTCAGGTTAGATCCTCTGTTTTTATCAATGAAAACCAATTTGAAGTAACTTTTGTTTTGTGCAGAGAGAAAAATAACACACACAAACTAGTATGGATATGCAGCCATGCTTTTCCCAGCTGCCTCAATCATCTGGAGTCAGAAATCTGGAGTCCCAGCTACTTCTTTTCTCACTGAGTCACATCTAAAGCATGCTGTCAAAAATTCAAGACAAGATTCATCTGTCCTGGGGATAACCAGATTAAAATCTCTAAAACCAGCACTATCATCAGCTCCTTTCCTTAACAGAGCATTAAGCCCAGGATGAACAGTATCATTTTATTGCTGAAAGTGCTTCTCTTCCCCTGTTTCCATTCTCCTCTCCTTTCTTTTGGGCGGTGGGAGAACAGAAAAGTGTTTGTTTATTAGATTTACAGCCCTACTGCTTTTCAGTACTCTAAAACTGAAGTTAATGCCATGTATACTGAACTGAAACTGAACATCAGGGTTGCTTCAAAGCAAGGTAGGACCACACATCTTGTCTCAGGGAGCTGACTGCGTATACTTGTCTCGAGAAAGTACATACTTGTTTTGAGGAAGTAAAAGCAAAGAGGCTATCCTATCTGTTGTGTGTGGACTGAAACAGGGAAAAAAAAAAAAAAGCTGGCCCAGATACACAGCCTTTTGTCACAGTAAAAGACGTTTAGTGTAATGAATCAGTGTAAAGAGCAGCTCAGTTTTACGCAGGTAATTACAGCATCCGAGAGTTAAGATAAGCCTGTCGCACACTGAATCTCTTCTGTATCTCAAAACACCCATATAGGAGAAGAAAAAAAATAAATCAGAGACAGGAGGGGCATTATGTAGCATGTCCAGTCAGCAAATCCACAGAAAAGAGAGAAAACCGCTCAGTTAATACAAAGCAATGTAAGGAGCTGTGCTGACACGCTACAAAGCAGACTCCTTCAGCCTGGTGGTGATGATTATATCAGCTGAGCACAAAGACCCTTTCTAAAAGTTAGCACGTAGCCTGGCCGCAAGGAATAGTCACAGAATGTTTAATAAGGCGCTCACCAGGTCTCTTTAAGCCATGGAAAACCAAGCAACACGCATACTTACAACTCCAATCGGCACAGGCTAATAAGGAGAACACTTGAAAGACAAGCAAAGGAACTGGTAAGCAAAGAAGAGGAGATGCAGAGGATGCCCAGTTGAAAGAAGAAATGCATATGAGATGTTACATAGAAAAGAATTAGGGAAGAGGACTGAAAAATGACTGGCAAGTAATGAGAAAAACAAAAGCGCAGGGACAAGCTAATCACTTGCCACTGGAGCAACCCTTACCCTCCCAAACTCAGCCAAAGCAGAGAAAAGAAAAGGGAAGATAAGGCAATGAAGTGTATTTCTCTTTTACCAGCTGCTAAGGATTTTAAAGGCACAATCTAGAAAACAAGAGAATTAATTGAGCTCAAATTATTTTTGTCTGTGCTCTGAAATGAAAGATTACCTCAACTCCAAATGCTTAAAAAAACCCAGGTTCATTAGTTCCATGTGTTTTCTCCACAGGACTGTCTTTATTCCAATTGAATTCCTTCAATAGAACTAATTACATTTGTAATTTGATTAATGAATACATTTATTTTGCTAACACAACCATATAGGAAAAGCCTGGATCCAGCCTGGTTGCTCTCTTTCTGGTTATGTTATTTCCCTTGAAAATGGTAAAGGTTTTCGAAGCCATTCACAGTGAAGAAGAGCAAGGGCAGGGCAGGACAGTCACGGAGTTGGTCAGAGCCACTTGGATTTTGCTTCAGGTTCCCCAGGCGGCACTGAAATTCCAGGCCAGTTTATTTCCTCACCTCAAACTAAGTTGAAAGCATGAAGAGCTGTTGTGAAGGAACTCATGCTCATTGGTGGTTGCTACCTATTTCTGTTATACCCATAATTTTCAGTTCATAAGTAAATTCACAGTTAACAATAAACACTTTCTAAGGCTTTCCTCAGTTCAAAAGCACTGAATGTGCAAATGCCCCATGATATATTTTGGGGCAGCATTAGAGGGCATCCAGATCTGCTGCAGGAAAAAAGGCAAAAAACAATGAAATTATACACTTATTTTTGCTTAAAACCTCACCTATTGGCACTGAAGGTCACTGCCAGTCTGTAACAAGGATCTGTTTTCTAGCTAATATAGACTAAGATGAAGCAATGAAATGCAGGAGAAAAGCTTGTCTGTACAGTGAGTTGTTGTATCGATGAGCTTAGTTGACAGCAAATACAAACCCATTTGATCATACATCATTCAAGGGGACTTTTACTTAATAAAAATGCAAAGTATGTTTTTGGACGGATTTACAGCTCCTTTCTGTTCACTCATGAGCCATTTACTGGCCTTCACAAAGCAGAAAGCTCCCCCATGTCCCAAGAGGGCACAACACACTTGAAAGAAGGCAAGACGGTCACTGCTCACTTCCAGCTCTGCTATGTTCCTTATCATTTACTTCCAGCTGCAATCCAACATCTTTACAAGTTAAACAGAAATTCTCTCTGTCATCTTATGTACATTTTATCCTCTTGAACATAATCATTATCCTCATAATAAGCAATTGCCAGGACATGGTTCCTCAGTTCCTGCCAGACTGGTTTACCTGACAGCTGACTGGTGAATCTGGAGAGTTTCCCTGATATTTGTCATCCCCTGACTGAATTACAACTGTGTCATGTCCATGGATGACACGATTCAGAGCAGAACTAAGGAGCCTGAAACAGGCTCAGTTTATAATCTCTGGTGTTGAAGCAGGTGCACATGCGCATAGAGGGCAGATGTGCACAGGACAATTTCAATGGTCAAACATGCACTTCATCCATCCAGAGTATTAGCAACTGGAAAACTAGTTCCTTGGATTTGGATAAGTTCTCTTATCCAACACACACCACATTGAGTCTATGCTTGCTGCAAAATGCAGTTTCAGGAAGTGACTGATGCTGCCTTTCTGAATCACAGAATCATAGAATTGTTAGGGTTGGAAAGGACCTTAAGATCATCCATTTCCAACTCCCCTGCCATTTGCATGGACA
>JBCJKH010017540.1:1262-22301 GCA_039877255.1 Loriculus beryllinus
CAGGGTAGTAATGAACTTTGCTACACCTAATAGATTTGTGAAGGGCTCTGGGTTTGCCAGACCAAGTACCAATACTGGTACTTGGCACAGTGATACTTGAACTCAGACACCATGGTTGCCTCATTTATCTGGGTTGATGTGTGGGTTCGGTACCTACAACAGTTATTTACTCACAGTTGGTATCTTCTAGTCATCTGTAAATGCTTCTTCACTTATGATCCCTGACAAGATCTTTCCTCATCTGCAAAGCCTCCTGGGTTTGGTACCAGTCTTCGTTTGTTGTTGTTGAAACATATTTTGCTCCCACTTCCCTCACACTGACTATGTAAAGAGGCACATCTGCTTTTGTTTATTATGCCGTTCATGTCAGCTGTGTTTTGCTGTACATTTTCTTTCCTTGGATACCTCCCCAGCCTTTGTGTTCACAAATAGGAGTCAAACAGAACCTGATACGCACTGAGCCAACAATCTCTGTGTCTTGGGGACTCAGTCAGCAGTTCAGCCACAGAACACAGACCACTGTATGATCCTGAGCAATGTCACCCATTCCTTCTACAGGACAGAAGAAACTGCCAGTACAATGAGTAAGTGTTTTAGCAGACACCAGAATATTCAAAGTAATTTTCTTCACCAACTTTTCCCAGTTCCTGTCATAAAGACTTTCTATGAAAATGATTCAAGCCCCTTGATCAGCTCAGCACCTGTCCAAAGCAGGAATGTTGTTAACTGTACGCTGGGTAGGTTCCTGGTCTATCAGTGCTATATCACTTGGGGTCATATTTATCTGCTGAAGTTGCTCACCACACAGCGATCTTCCAAATTACTCAGACAGCAGGTAAAAGATATCCTACACCATGATATTTTTACTTGTCACTGCTACTAGGCATCACAAGCTTGCAGGATCAAGCCTGGTTTGCAGAGCAAATGGTGGCAATGACTCACTACACGCTGCTCTTGGTGCACACAGTGTGTCATGGTCAAACGTGCACCCAGGTGAGAGGTGTTTTCCCGCAGAAAGAAGAGAGGACAGCTCTAAAGTGACTTGTAGCGCTGGACTCCTTCCCTATCATACCATACTGGTGGCTCCTGCTCCATGGCATCTCCTTGGCATGGGGAGACAGGGCTGGCCATGGTGGGTCCCTGTACCTTGACATGGCACCCAAGCTCTGAAGCATCTGTAACAAGTTGTGTCATTGGTACAGAGCACTCATCAAAATCTACTTCTTCCAGGGACAAAACTTGGTTGGCTTTTAGCAAAGTCATGTTCCATGCACTTGTCTTTGCTGCAGAAAAAGGAGAGTGGTACTGTGCACCCTTACTGACTCTCCAGCAGAGAGGGACAATGTCGTCTTTCAAGCATATGTTTGTGCAATGCTGCTAAGCCAAAGTATGCCTGGTGTTCAAATGGCCTACATACAGAAGTGTCAAAAAACTGATGTCAAACAGTGGGAGGAAAAATTCATCTGGTCATTTTTTATAGTGCAAGGGTATTTTATATGCATTTTAAATAGACTACTAACTGCTTAATCAAGGTTAGCAGCCTTTTACGGATGTGAACATGCTAAAATTATACCAGGATATAAATTTTGGACAACCTTCAGCTTTGGTTACAGCTGTAACCAGGTGGACCTGTAGCAGTATAAAAACCTGCATTCTCATTTCACATAGCCAATTTATAGGAACTGTGTGTTCATTTGACCAGATGATTGCTGAACCTGTCTGAAAAAGATGGAAGTGTGTTTTTCCAGCCATTGCTCACAACATGGCCAGGTATTTGTCCAGGTTATGTGTGTGCCTGCAAAACCTAGACTATGTTATTCAGTTCTGTCAACAAAGACAAAATGTGGAGCTCACACCAGGGATCTAATGAGCTAATATGAAAACTTCACATAAACCTACAATAATTTAAATTTCAGGTAGTTTGAATTTCATTCTTATTGTAAAAGGAAAACAAAATTCTATCCTAATATTTAGTCAATATTTTTATAAATGTTTTTCTACCAAAACAGATGGAACTGTTTATGGCTACAGTTAGAAATGCTGATGTGTCTTTAATAGCAAAGATTTTAACATCACACAATACCATGTCACAAAACCTCTTATTCATAGCACCTTCCCTTCTTTATGTTTTGAGCCACACAAAGAACTGCACTGGCATGCCTATAGTTTCCAATGTACAGAAATCAGCAAAAAAGACATTGTAAGGCACAAACATAAAAGGCATGCTGACATACTCCAGAGATGTAATGGTTCGCAGCTGGGCAGCAAGACCAAATAAGATTAGATGGTTTCAAAGTCCAAGGAGTTCAGCAAATCTGGCTGTAGAGAAGAGAGGGGGAAAGAACTTCACCCACCAACACCTCCAAACAACTAACCTGCTGCACATAATGCTTCAGCTCCTGACAATGACTGTAATTATAATAACGAATAAGCCACAGGTAAATGCCTAATATCTTCCCAAGTGCTTGGAGAATATCTTAGACCAAGGATTTCTCATTATAAGCAAAAAGTGCAGGTACAAGGAATAAAGATGATTTCATCAGAGGGAATGCTATTTCCTTTTAGGTACTTAGAAATCTCCACAACATTAATCCCAGCCTATTGACAGGGTCCACTCTACATTAAAATCAGCAGCTTGGCAATTAGGTAAAATATGCTGTGTTGGCTTGCAAAGAAAATGTGATTTGTGAAACTCTCCAGGTTTCAGTCCAGGAGTTTTGTTCTTAATGTGCTGCCTCCAACACTTTGAATCCTCCTATGAAAACAAAGTGCTCCTCTAATGTGACATGTCATTTTGCATAGTGTTCTGTTGGGTCCATTGCTCTTATTATTGGCTTTCTAGGAATAACACCAGTGCCTGCTTGAGATTTGAAAGATTAGCATTAATAGGATAGAAAAGAAGAGGGCAGCTGTTTCATGATGGCATTTAGATAGATGATCTGTCTGCTGCCTAATCCATGTATAATCTAAGCATCCAGTCAGCATAAGGCAACCTGTTAAAGAAGTTCATGTGAGAAAAACCCTCCAAATTTAGGTGTGTCTGTTTATTTTGCTCCATCTCCTACAGACTTGTGTAATTTCACTAGCCATATTGACAGCTTGCTTTAGCCTCTTTAGCTGTAGGATAAAGTTTGGCTCTAAAATTGCCGCATTTACATTTAGATTTGATAAATTCTGTAATAGTAAATTCTTAGGCAGAGAAAAGGCCTTTCTGGTTGAACATTCACACTTTGGGGATACTCCTTTCTAATGACTCATAGGAGCTTGTGAGATTCTTTTGTTGTGATAGGCATAGTCACAATAACTGTGATACCAAATTGTGATAGCTCTGAAAGGCTCCCGAGGGAGCTAACAGCTCAAGCACAGTTTAATATTAGTTGGGTCTGCAAATCTCTGGAGCCCTCTGTAATCTCAGTCTATCTGTTATGAATTTATCATGAAGTCTGCTGTCTCTCACTTATCACTATTACTGGCTGTGATCAAGTTCTCTGGACAAAAAGCATCTTGTGATTGAGTAATGCTCAGATTTTGTGGTGGTTGTGGGTGTTTGGTGGTGTGTTTGGTTTGTTTTGTTTCGCTTTCTAACAAAACCATTTCAATAGCAAAACTTTAAGCAACTATACAGGAAAAATTGCAACCAGGTTTGAAGTCAAACAGCTTAAACAAGATTATTTAGGGCAAAGTAAAGGTCAGCAAAGAAATGGAACAATAGGAGTTTTCACTCAAGTGGAAAACTCTTAATTATACAGCAGATTTCCAAGAAAGGAGACTGGAAACTGTTGCAATTTATCTGCATTCAGTGCTTCACATCCTGTACCAGCCTGACATTGTCATGCTTTATATCATTTCAGAGTATAGAATTTCACCTGCAGAGAAAGCATGTAACCTGAATTGACTGAAGTGTGTGGCTGCAAGAGATCCCTCGTTCCTCTTTAACTCCTTGCAGCCTTTTTGTGAGAATTGCTTCACTTCAAAAGCCTCTGTACCTCGCTTAAAATCCTGAGCCCTCTTCCTCTTTACTACTTAATCAAGGGGAAAGAATATACTAATGAATAAAAATCGTGAGCCTAATGAGTGAGAATTGTGTTTTCTTTTTTGTAATGATTCATTTACTTGCAGTGCGTTACTCAGATACTGCATGGCTTTTTACACAGGACTCCTGGCATGGAAAAACCCTGGTAAACAAAGCAAACAAAACCAGGCTTCATGCTGTGTGGAAATCAGCTTGTTTATGTTGGTATGCTTAGTGGATATTTTCTTTAAAGCACAGCTTTGGTTTAAAATTCTATTTATTATGACATTTGCCTCTTGCTCCTTGTGACTTTGTTAAATTTTAAGAAGTTGCTTGAATAATCCATGATATCATATGAAGCACAGAGTATATTTGTTAATCAATGAGTATGAAATTAGAGATGAAAAGAAGATAAAACCGTCTTTTCAGTCATGTAGTCCATATCCCTTTCAGGAGGTGGTGGGTTTTTTCACTGTAATCATCGGCACTTTGTCCCGTTTGTTTTTCAGTGTAGTCAGAACTGGAAATTTCATCATCGCATTTCTGAGAATGAAATGAAATTTATTCTTTGTACAAAACTGCTTTCTGTACAATATTTAAATCAGATCTCTTTTGGGTATGCCTCCACAAATGATATTTTGTACAGCTTATTCTGTAGAAATGCGTCCACTTTTCGGCATTAAATCTCTTCAAATGTAATCTGCATCTGCTATTTATGGTTCAGAAATCTGTGGGAGCTTTGCTTCCACCCAGTGAGATATGCTAAATAATTAAAACTTAAAATGCTTTTCAGAGAAGCCTTTTTGAATCGCATCTGTTGTTTCTTGTAGGAATTTTCCTTCACAGATGTTACTTTTTTTCCTTGTTTCTTTTAGGGTGCTAATGAATTAATCCTATTCCAGCTACGGTTAATGAAGCAAATCTTCATTATAAGCTTGTCAAGTCACAAAAGGACAACCGATACAAGAGACAGGAAGTGACAGGTGCTCTACACCCAACTTCCAGCTGAAGTCTGGCCCTCCTCACTGCAATGTCCCACGTCCCCTGGAAGTCCCACCCTTCCCAGCACGCGTCCCATTTGCCACCCCTCTTTCCATTTGGTTTGCCGTTTTGTAAAACATCATACCCTATCTGTTCGCACACTTTCCTCTAATTGGGTGGCAGGACAAGGTGCCCCTTCCAGTGTACTTGGATGCACATCAGAACAGGAATCTCCTGCCCACGTACATGTTCAAGCCACCGTTTTTTACACCATTTTCCCCCACATGTTTTCATACTGCTCTGTGATTGACCGGCTGCCATATTTTAAAACCATCATTAAATCATAGAATGGTTTGGGTTAGAAGGGACCTTCAAGTTCATCTGGTTCCAACCCTTGTCATGGGCAGGAACACCTTCCACTAGACCAGGTTGCTCACGAACTTAGAATACCCTCTGACTGTCTGTTTCCTTTGGATTAGGACCTATATACATATATACTTTCACGTGTATTTATAAGCACACAGGCAGCACTATCTGCTAATATGCCTCCCAGGTGCACTGATTCTATTGACTTTCCCTGGAGTTTTAGCTGGAGGGAGCTGTGGTCAATGTGCTCTTTTTCACATGGGTATCCTTTTGGAAAGCCTGTTTCCCCAGCACACACCACGTGTAAGTACCTCAACGAGGAAGAGCAGGTGTCTAATTAAAGCCTTATTTACTGCTGGGGCCAGGCACCAACGCTCTTTATGAAACAAATTGCCAGTTTTACTTGCTGTAGGCTGGCTCCTTGCAGCTGGCACAGAACAGCGTAGATCCACGCTGCATTGATTCTTTCCTGTTCTCTTACTTACAGGCCATCCATCTTTCATCCAGCTCTTGGGTATTGCCTGGAGTGAATGTTGGAGAGACCTTCAGGCTTTGGTGATGAAAGTTTCTGGAATTCCTGCCAGACCTCAGCATTCATTTCTGTAATTCTCTCTGAGTTGTTTTATTCTGTGCTGCTGTAGCAAGCATGAGAGGGGTTGGGTTGCATAAACCTATAGCATAGTGCAAACATGGTTTTGTGTTGAACATGGAGAAAGTACTGAAATAAAAAACATTTCCTGCTTCATTTTAAACATAATCCTCCCCTGTCCTTCAGTCTACCTCATACACACCCTGCTAAAACTTTCCTATAGCAAGGAGTGTGTCATAACAATTTATTAAAAGTGTCTACCACATTGCAAATTTGAATCTTACCTGGGGTCTTTGGGTTCTGCTGAAGTAACTGTATATTATTTGTAGATCCTTATCTCAGGAGATAAAACAGCTCAGTAAACCAAACAAGAAATATCCCTCATAACACTTGTGTGCAGCTCTGTATGTCAGATGAGGACATACAAGGCTGCCAAGGGTAATGCAGTTCTACCACCAAGAAAAAGGCATCCTGTATTTTAGCTCTGCAGGTTAAAGTTCTGTTCAGTCCATTAGCTGTCAGCTGATGGAAGCTGGAGGAGGGAAGGTTTAACATTCTTTGAAAGGCATTGAAATCTATGGATTAAATTGCCATAGAAAAATCCAACGAGAACTTTTGGACTTTATTTCCATTTCCCCCACGAGTGAGATTAAAAATAGGCTTGATTCAGGGAGTTTAAGTAAAAGGGTAAAAGTAATTATTGAAACAAAAAACTATCATTGGTTCCAGCAGAACAGAGCATCTGCTCAAGATGTATACAGAATTGAGATTAGGAGATGATGACAAAATCTGGAGAACAAATTAGCAAAGCAAGTGAGAAAATACAAAGTACTTTAAGGCTATGAAGACATTAAGAAAGCGATTGAATCATTACAAGTCAAGTCTGTTACAGAGGAGGTCAGGAGAGGACATGCTGGAATGAAAAGGGAAAATGTCTCTCCTCACCTCATTCACAGTCATTTTAAACATGAAGTGGTGAAGCTAAGTGGCATAATTAAACTCATACAAAGTAATTGAGCAAGGCAGTACTAATCCACTGGCTTTGTAGGAAGCACAGGACAGTTACTAAGCTATTACCAATAACACTCATGACTAATATCATCTTGTGGAACAAAGTGTCCCAAGGGATGAGATCCTTTCTCTCCTCACAGCCTAGCCGCAGTGCAAGGATTACTGTCAGAAGACAAATATGCTCTTTGAATTAGGCAGAATAGGGAATGATTTGGTACTGGATTATATTTGAAGAGTGTTTTTATGAAAATCTTTATTTCAGAAAGATTAACATCTTTATCTCAGATATTTCCATATCCACCATTTTCTCCTTCAAGTACTTTTTCTACTCTTCAAGGTCTCACTATAATCATATACAGCTGTAGAAACTGCTTAGTACAGAATCCTAGATGGCATACACTCCTTCACACAGCTATTCTTTTTGACTTATTTATGAACTGCAGCAATTTTCCCTATTTCTTCTTGCCTCCTTCCCTTTCCCTGAGAAGCCACTTAAACAATAATCCTTTTCTAACTCTCTGCCTTTACAAAGGAAGAACACCTCCCTTTGCTTACTGTCCAGGTAAAGAAAACAAAATACAACATGAGTGAAATGTAACAAAGGTGTGACAGCTTGTCTAGCAGTGCCACATTTCTACCATTACGAGATGATCTTGGCAATCAAAATGTACTCAGTCGAGCTCGTATTAGTCAAAATGACATCTCCGTTAATTAAAAAACTTTTTAAAAGATGTGGTCATGCACATTGTGGCCACTGTGGAAACAAGAACAATGAAATACGCTCTTTGGCTGCTTTTTTGTCAACTGCCTTCATCTGTGCTTCTCAGACAAGGACAAGGAGCAGATGATGGGGTAAGTTTTTCTTCCAGCTTGCCCCCTCATGCCATTCTTCCTCCCTGCTGCATGGGCAAAAGCATGTTTGCATGACCAGGATATATAAGAGTTTCTTTTGTGGGACCTGAGCATGTCTTAACAACTGTGACAGATGTTTGCATGGACCATCTCTCAGTCAGCTGCAGTCTGCAAGGCACCTGCAGTGTCAATGACAGAAACATCTAGGACAGGGGAATCAACTTTAGTGAAAACCAAAGAAAGCTTTGAATATTTGTATAAGTTTACCTGATTCTACTGTCTCTGTAGGTTTTGGTGTATTTATTTATTGATTTATTTCTTTAAATTGTAAATATCTACAGTATAATTGGAAAGGTGAAAACGTTACTGAAGTTAATATCTGCAACACCCATTGCATAGTTATGGACACGTCACCTTCTAAAAGAACTCCTGTGTGTCTGCATTATATTGCAAAGCAGGTACCTCATAGAATTAGGCTAGTCCTTTTGTGCTTATTAAGATAGGCTTGTTGCTAAAATTTGCCTCCTGGTGAATAATAATACAGTACTATGAAATAAACTGAGAAACTATTGAAATGTTTGATCTCTGAGGTGACTATGGCATAAGATACCAGCTATTTTTGTACAGTAAATTAAAACATTTTTAACCTGAAAACTTTTTTAGCACTGAAAATGTTGAAAGAGATAGTGGATGAAGGAGAATGGATGAGCATAATATGCCTAAAATTAGAAACAAAAGACTCTGAGTGAAGGCCTTCACAAGAGACTATTAAAAAATCTGGTGGTCACAGGTTGCATTCTGCCATGGATTAAAAGTGTTTAAAAGTTAGACTATGATGTAAAATAAATAACCATTTTTTTTTTCAGAAGAAGAAAAGGTTAATAGTGAATTGCCACAGCATTAAGCATTAAGGACCTACCAGTCTGCTATGAAGTATGTGCACAAATGACCTGGAGGAAGGATGAATTGGAGCATTAGCTGCAGAGCAGTTGCACAGTTATTTACTTAGAAGATGCTAGGAGAAACCTAGACGTTTTCAAGACAGAAAATACCTTAGATCAGAAAGGACTAATAGTTAAACCATTAAATTGTGAATCAGGAAGTACTGGGTCCAGTGTAGAACATGATAAAAATGAGTGAGAATATTTCAGTTAACATTCCCAATACACATTTAAGTTTTTTCGAACTGCACAAATCTGCTTGTTCTGAGGAAATTTATTTGGAAATATGATTTAGTTTTAGGATTTAGTTTCCAGTGTGATTCAGAGACTTATGCAGGTAAGCAAACAGCCTGGTGATAAAAGTGCTTACCTAGTTTGTAGACATTTTGTCCCTTTACTTTGTCATATGGTTTGACAAGAAGATGAACAAGTCATCAGATGGCTTTTTTTCTTACTTTTAATATTTTGTGTTGTGTGTAAAATGCTGGCTACAGTTTGGTTTGTTGTGAGGTTTTTTTAAAGATAATTTTCACAGTCTTGGTTTCATTATAGTATAAAATCTGATTTTTGAAAATTTGGAAAGTCTCAATTTAGGGAATAGCAAATGTATTCTTTGATGAGTAAATTCCAGCATTGTGTTTATGCTTGAATCCTAGAAGGCTAAAATCCTACATTCATCTTTGCCCACCTTCTTTCAAGAAATATTCATTTTTATAGCAAGAGTTTCAGAGAAGGCTTTTAGTATGACTAAACTAAGAAGTTTTTACTCTTGCAAAACATAGATTTGAGGTTAAGCCTTCATCTGGATCATTCTCCAATCTAATTCATTATGTGGCTACATATAAAAAGAGAGGAGGTCTGGCTGTTTTCCTCTTGAAACCTGCTGGGAATTCTGCTGAATTGAAGTATAATGAACTCAAAGCCTTATGTCAGAAGAATTTGGCTTAACTAGATTCGAAAAATACCTGAGGAGGTGTCATGGTTTAAGCCCAACCAGTAAATCAGAACCACACAGTCGCCCGCTCACTCCCCCCCTCTTCCTCTCCTTCCCTGCTCCCCGAGGGATGGAGAGGAGAATTGAAAGAATGTAACTCCCATGTGTTGAGATAAGAACAGCCCAGTAACTAAGGTATAACACAAGTCACTACTGCTACCACCAATAATATTAAGGATAAAGGAAATAGCAAGGGAAGAGAATACAACTGCTCACCACCTTCCAATGGATACCCAGCGCAACCGAGCAGTGACCTAGCCCTTCTGGGTAACTGCCCCCAGTTTATATAGTGGGCATGACGTGCTGTGGTATGGAATACCTCTTTGGTTAGTTTGGGTCAGGTGTCCTGTCCTTGCTTCCTCCCAGCTTCACCTCCTTCCTGGCAGAGCATGAGACTCACAAAGGCCTTAGTCAGAGTAAACATTACTGAGTAACAACTAAAAATATCAATGTTATCAGCGCTGTTCCAAGGCTGAAAGTCAAAACCACAGCACTGCACCAGCTGCTAAGAAGGAGAAAAGTGACTGCTACTGCTGAACACAGGACACTGGGCATGCTGAGGAGGAGATACTGCTTGTGCTGAGCAGAATGATCTGTGGCAGTACCCAGCATGATGTCTTACACCCTTGTATTGCTGGACACCCAGATTAAACTCACTGGTATTCATGTGTGTTTGATTTCTGTCCTGGCACCAGATTTATAAGCTTATGGATAACAGGAGGTCACCAGGCTTGCTGTGCTGCCCTGTGGGAAGAGAGGCCAATAAGATCCTTAGTCACTGCCACATACTTTGGAGAGAAGCACGAGTAGCATCGCTGGAATAACTGGTGTATCCAAGCTCCTGAGGAGCTGTAGTTTGCCAGTTTTCAAACCTCAGCATATGGGTCATACTCAGGGTCCTGTTTCTCTGTACTTGTCTATTTTAGTGCATGCTCTTCCTTTCCAAGTCTGCTTGGTTTTCACCATTTAAATATTTATGTATTTAAATAGCTCCTGGAATTGTATTGAGACTTGTAGTCAAACACAACCTCTCAATTCACCTTTCCATGCGGGCTTCATGCAATTCAGTTCCTATTTATCTCTGCCTTTTAAAATCAGCTCTTTTGCCAAGGAAGGCCTTTCAAAGGATGTTGCATCAGCCCATTGTTAAATAAACCTTTAGACATTTATAATGGATTCAGCATTTCCTCCTTTTCAGTTCCAAGAATGCTGAATGACGTGCAGACACACTTCATCAGGGTAAGATTGCTGTATCAGCCCCTCACTAAAATGCACTCATTATTCAGATAATAACTCTATGTCTCCAGCATGTGTTCTGTGAAATGTGTGTACATGATGTGGGCGAATAAACCAGCCCCTTTCTTTTCAACATGCAAATCCTATGAAATGCTTGAGATTTTGAGTTCTTTCCTACTCAAAATGAGGCACCTGAACAAGGATGTGGTCATGATTTTGGGCAGGGTGTGATAATGTTCAGAAGTTCATGAACGTAGTTTTCAAGTGGGAGTGATTTGAGGTAGAAATTCAAGACCTGTGGTATGTCTCATTCTGAAGATGGGCTGTGGGCAGTAGGATGCTTTGGAATGGTTTGTCTTTCTCAGTGCTGAAGCCTGCTGGAATCAAGCGTGAGGAACACCAAGTGTGTGCCATTGCAGAGGCTTGTTTTGGAGGGGACATATATGGGTCATAAATGACAAATGCTAGAAATAGACCAAGAAAATCAGCTCTCTAAAGTAAAGTTCTGTTTCTTCGAGCTGTCAGGAGATGAATCCATAATTTTATGTTTCTCCTGTCATCTCCTATATCTTTAAATAATTCCTCCAGAAGAGAGAACCAGCAAGGAACATATTTCTTCCACTGCTGTGGGTGTTTGCTATGTCATTAACACTTGGAGGAGAACCACCATCTCACAATCCTGTCCAGGCAGGTTTAAAAATAAGGCTGAGAGAAGAAGGATATTTCATTTAATAAAACCCTGGATGAAAATCCATCCATGTTCTTCCTTCCTCGCTTTCTTGGTTGGTAAATAACGATGGCAGTACTTCTTTTGGAAAAAGCATTTGCATTTCATCTTTCGAGGCACTTGCATATTTGTGGAAATGGACATTCTAAAATTGTTCTATATACTGGATGTGTCCTGATCACTTCTATGGAGAGCAATGAAGCTGGACTGAAATTCATGTTTATGAGCTGAAAGTAGAAAAGGATTGAGATAAACAAGATCATTTTAGGTCGAGAGCAAGAGGCTCCATTATATTCTGAAAGCATCACATAGTCAACATGTTAAGTACCTGTTTATGTGTTTTATTCCCAAGTCATGGGCTCTGACATTACTCATTATTCTCCCTTTTTTATTGTCAGAAAAGCCTTGGATAACTCAAAACCAGTATTAAAAATAGTGGCTTGGTTTCTTTTCAAGTTGCTAAAATGTTCTGTACACTGGGGATATTGCTGGGGGTCTGATCCTGTGTGCTATTAAGCCTGAAGCTCCTGCTCCTTAGGTCTGAAAACCTGCACAGTTTTCAGGATAAGAGGATGCCACTGTTTTGGGACAATGTTCCCTTTCTGCCCTCAGTACTAGTTAAAAAAGTTAAAGCCATAAAAGAGTGCAAAAGGAGCCCAGCTTGACCTTGGTTGTTTGGTACTGAATGGGGGAATACAGCAATGAGCTGTAATTTAGGCAGCCCTTTTCCCCACTCTGGATTCTGGTTTAAGGTATTCAAAGTGATGAAAGCTTAACTCAACCAGTTATATCAAATTCTTCATAGAAATTGGAAGAATTTAGACAGCAGTATTGAGTTTGTCTAAAAAGCAGAAAGAGCCTGGTGAAAGTGGCATCTGTTGAACCAGAGAGACTAGAACTCTAGACACAAGGCTAGAAGCAACCTTTAATTGAGGAAAAGGGATGTGATGGGAATTAGGAAGAAAAAACAGCAAGAAGAGGTTGGTTTTCCATCTCCTTATCCCTTCCTAAGGGCAAGTGGACAGGAAGGGGCAAACTTTGCGACTTCAGTCGGTTGCTTCATGTTTATCACCCAGTCTCCAGGGCTGTCCGAGGGGTTGTGTCAAAGGGAATGTTTTGGGTAACCCCCTCACCTCTTACGCTTCCACATAGTGCTGAAAGTGATGTAGAAAGAACATGGGTTTGTTTTTCTCCTCTTCTTGCCTTCCTGTTTCTTATTTTCCTCGTTCAATTCTGCTGCTTCTTTTTCTTTCCTCTGCTTTCTGCCTTGACCACATACACAGAACTGAGTGGAGGAGCAGCTGGAGGAGCCAGCAGTGGCA
Source organism: Loriculus beryllinus (assembly GCA_039877255.1). Classification (NCBI taxonomy): domain Eukaryota; kingdom Metazoa; phylum Chordata; class Aves; order Psittaciformes; family Psittacidae; genus Loriculus; species Loriculus beryllinus. Next base: position 14,294 of record JBCJKH010017540.1, read on the forward strand.
GTGTCTCATGGAGCGTTATGCTGGTATGAGTGTGCCAGGTCCAACCAAAGGCTGGTGAGATCCTGTTCTGCAGGTGAAACTGGAAAGAAGAGGAAGGTTTTATCAATGGATTCCTTATTTTTTGCTCTTTTTTGCTCTTCTCTTAGTTCTTGTTTCATGAAAGACCTATTTGCCTGCACTGTGTCTGCACTTTGGAAAAGCATAATTGAATCCCAACAACATGCAGCTCCATCATATCTTAACTAACTTTCTTTTTGCCCTGGAAAAGACATAAATAAGATTTTTAGTGCTTTGTCTGAGATTGTCAATGAGGGATGTTTCACTCACTGAAACTCTTAATAGTTAAAGGAAACAGCATATTAATGAAATATTTAATACCTTAACAGTTTTACTTGCTATTTTATTTTCCATAAGCAATGAGGTTTTAATGGCAATAATTTGTTCTGGTCCAAAGTGGTGCCTTGGTCTGAACTTTAGACTCTCCAATAGTTTTAATCCAGTAGTTGTTTGTTCTGGGAAGCAAGTCCATGTCAGCATGTAAGTGCTCAAGCCAGTTTCACCTGTAAAGATCTCACTGTGCTCTCCTCTCCCTTCTCACCTCAGGCACATCAGATTTCAGTCCAGATAGTTTTGCCACTTTAAAACTGGGAAGATGTAGAAGTGACATAAAATACCCTTCCATTCCCTGTGCCCTTCCCTCCTCATTCTCCTTCAACAACTCATTCATAGAAACCCAGCAGAATCTCATCACAGCAGCACTGAGCATACCTAGCACTGATTTGTCACCGCTGTGTATCAGGCAAAACCTGTGCTGATGTTTGTCACGGCAGCATTCACCGGAGCAGGCATTCATTCCCTCTCCTACCTCCTTTTCCCATTACACACTCCATTTTTTCCTCTCTATGCAGCCATCACCAGATACCCCAGATCACACCACCACGTTACTTGCCTATCCCCTCTGTCCCCCCTTTTCCCCTGCGAAGGTGGCTGTGATTTATCTCCTTGTGCCGGTGAGCAGGTGGCACTTGGGCTCAAGGCTGAGCCCGCTTAGCCAGTGATGAATAACACACTTACCAGCCCTTCCATCTTCAAATGCTGTCCACGTGCAGTCCAGAAAAGCAGCACAAAACTCTTAGTAGCAAACACATCCAGACTTCAGCCGGCATGGGAAATAGGAGATAGAATGAGTGTTTTCCTGCTAGAAGCAGGTTGGAATTGAAGCCTGCTCCTGGTCCTGGTACCTTTTGTTTACATTCCTGGAATTATCTAGCCTGCTTGCTTTATCCCCTGCCATCTGTGATGGGCTGAGCTGGGAGAGATAAGCTCAGTAATCAGAAAATTGAGGGAAGCATTTCTGGCTGTGATAATCTTATCAGGCAGCTAATATACATTAACGTTTATACAGCCTGATGGTGCAAGTGGGGGCTTTGCTTATTTTTGCTTTCTAGATGCCTTTTGACAGAAAGGAGAAGAATGCAAGGCTTTGGGGTACCAGGGGGAAATTTGGCTAAAGCCTCTTTTCTGTCCTCTCCTGCTCTGTCCCTGAAGTAACAGAAGTGGGAGGGAGATTAATCCAACCATTCCTTTCCTGCCCTTTCCTGCTAACAGTGCTGCTGCCATGCTCTGCCTGTCTGTTCTGGTAAGCATGGAAGGGCAAAGAGGCAATATGTCAAAATCTCAGTTCTGGCTGAGCAGTATGACTGCACGTGTCAATATGCTCCTTTTCCATGTAAAACTGGGCAGTTTCTGCCAGCTTTCTGCCTCTGCAAGAAATCTGCCATTGCAATGTGATTTTGCTCTCCAGCTTTAATCTGTGCTGTGGAAGGGAATGGTGTATTAATGGATTATTTTCCTGACGCTGAGCACTGAGCTCTCCGTGGTCACAAGTTTTGCATCTGTAATTGCTTATTGCTTTCCTCCTGAGTGAGAAATATTGTTTCTGTCAATGGATTTATTAGGGGAATTAGTTGCCAGGTGCTAGAAGACAGATGACAAAAGGAAATCCGGAATCTCAAGGATGAATGTGAGGGAGGTCTAAGCTGGCAGAAGGTGCTGGAACAGAAGTTTGAGTATCCTCTGGGTGGTTCATCTCTGCTTACACTTCATAATAAATCATTTTCTGAGGGGTTTAGAAACAAATAACATATGCAGTTTATCACTCCTTGCATTGTCTTGATAGCTGGATTAAGGATACAGATTCCCATGAGTCAGAGAGCCTGGGAATGGTAGAGTCTGGGTAAGAAGTTTTCATGTCTGCACAGTTTTGAAGTACTTTCTTATGAGTTCCTTCCCAAACAAGGCCAGAGGCAGAAAGTATTCTTAATTGTTTGTTCCACAAGAGCTGCCTGAGCAACTGGAGCTAGACGTGTATATTGGAAAGTGCTGGAAATACTCCCCAGCCTTTTGGATTCAGTGTACATGTCTCAAACTTGTCTTGAACAAGACAAGCGTAATCCTGTGGTTCATTTTTCTGGGGAGGAACTGAAACTAAATGAGGTTGAACTGTCAATACTGCATCTCAGGTAGCAGCAAGCTCCTAATACCATGCAGATAATTTTCTGCATCCCATTATCCATGGGGGACAGGTGAGGGAAGTATCTGGAAGAGAAGCAGGAGATTTGCTTAGAAACAGTTTCTGTGCCTAATCTACATTGGAGAAGATGTTGGGAAAGGCAAAAGGGCAAGGAAGCAAGGTTAAGTGAGGTCTTGACATTCAACACCTGGAGGACTGTGCTTCACGTCTGTATCCTGGGAAAGGCCTGATCTGTGCAGAACATGTTCTGCTCCTCCCCTTGCTGTTTGTGTGTGCCTCTTATTACTCCTGGAGGAACTAATGCCTTTTCTCTTCTGCAGCTGGAGGTGGAGATGAAAGTCCTGAAGTCTCAAGAGTGCACAGCAGAGCAAAGTACCATCATTACCAAGGAGGAGATTGACACACTAAGGTAGGCAAAGCAAAGGGAAGACTCAGAAGATTCCGTGGTTTTCAGTGGAGCTGATGAGAAAGGAAATGCCCCCAGGCATAGTTTCACTGCTTGCTTAGGTTATTGCCATGTCATGGTAGAGCACCAGGTGCTACATGTCACAGTGAGAACATATTGTCCTTGCATCTCTCAAGTAGGATGTGTTTTCCCCAAGCACACTTTACTTTCCAGACAGCTTTTATGGACATGAGAAATCCATGAAGCATTAACAGAAAGCCTCAGCCCCTGATCTCTCCTGCATTTAGATACTTCATAAGCTTTTCTATCTTCTGGGAGGCTGCAGGCTCTTTTCTTTCAGTGTTTGGGGTCTCTTACTCTCAGTTAAATCATAAGGCTGGCTCCTGCATCACTATTCCCACTGTTGACTTTCTTTCGTGTGGAAACAGCATTGCTGTTTGTTTCTTATTTTGACCAAATCTCGACTGTAAATACAGGATCTGTTGGCATGTGTGTGAAGAGACTCGAAATCCAGCTTTTGTAATACTGATGTGCATGTAGCACTGGAGATAAAAGAGGGATGTTTCCCCTTGTGCATTGCTGTAGCTGGCAGAGGGATACCTGTTGTGATTCAGTGAAAGAGAAGTTACAAAACAGCATTTCAGCAGAGGATACATGAGCATTTACAAAAGCTACAGTGAAGCTAGACAACCTTCCTATGTATTCATTAAAGCATTTGCAGCTTCCATTCCAAAGCAGGTGACACAGTAAATACTGAGCACAGAAAAGTTCATCTGATTCTGAATGTTTAATAAAGTTCCTTTTATTTAAGTTGAGCAAATCAGATCTTGACAGGCTGAGGTTTTTATTCTTACCTGATATAAGACTTTGGCTGGAGTTCCACTTCTTAATTCTGTTGTATTTTCAGTTCCATCACTATAAAGCTTTACTGCCTCATAGGACTGAAAGCAAGAGTTTGCAGCAAGCAGAATCTTACAGAAGGCAGAAATTACTGGCCTGTACGTTATGACTTTGCTCCTGTGCTTTGCCTCTGGAGCTTGTTTTACGGCTTAGAAAGCCCAGTTCCATAGCAGAGGGGAGGTGTTTGATAATGACACATGTTCAGCTAAGCTATTCCAATACCTTTTAGGATTGTACACCTCATCTTCAGGATTCCTGCAGTTTTCTTCAAGGTGGTTGAATAGTTCTGGAGACTCAAGGCATGCATCTCCCTTTTTTATTCCATCATCTGTTTGATTTCTGGTAAAGGATAGTATGTTATGGCTTCCCTTTTTCAGGAAGATAAACCCATCTCCATCTGCTTTTGGGCATATTTGTTTGACCTGAGCTCATTCAGGTCTTTTGTTTCCTAAGGCACACTAGACCCTCTGAAACCCGATGTTTATACTGCTGCAGAAGCATTCAGCACCTCCTCAGCAACATTAAACCCATCACTTCTGATTAATGCTGTGTCTCCATATCAGTAAAGCAAGCATTCTGTTTGCTGTCTTCTGGGAGCTGAAGGTTTTCAGAGTATTTCTCCTGTACCTCGTTGGACTCTCCCTCCCTCCCAGGGTTGGTCTGAGCTGCAGCACCCTTTCATGTAGGAGGTGTTTAGTCTCTTTTATTTTCACCTCCAAGACTCATTATTGGGTGTTTATCTCCACTGAACAGCACTTGCCATCTATTAACTGAGCAGCTCCAGGGACAGCTTGTGGAGGGGGAAACAGCTGGATTGCCACATAGTCCAGGACCACTCTGTATTGTGGAAGTCTCTTGACAGTGGGGATAGAGATGTCTGGCTTTGCCCTGAATGAAAATGTGTTTCCTGGGCCTGGGGAAGCAGAGCTCCCAAGTATCTCCTTGTTATGGGATTGTGGTGTTTGGTTCTGCTCAAAGGTAGCCCTGAGCTCCCTTAGATAATGTTTTTCTCTCTTCGTTTTCAAAGAATTTCTTTGATTACTAATCTCCTCCTTTCATGAAATCGTGTCAAACCTTTCACACAAAAAGCCATTGATGGTGCAGAGCTACATTCCAGTGATGAGCTGTGCACTGAAAGCTCTTTCAGCAAAGAGGCTAAGCTGCTGCAGTTGTTTCGTGGTGATATTTTGTCTTTTCTTCTCTCCCTCATTTCAGTACCATGCTCTTGAGGGTGGTGCTGAATGCGGATGCACAGGGGCCACAGTCCCAGGATCTAATTCCGGGCTGTTTCTTCTGTCACTTTTTACTGAACCACTTTCTGTTGTTACGGCTGTTTTAACTATTTGTCCAAGCCCTGATGGTAGTCATTTAGCTACAAAGCTGTCCCAAAAGCTTGGATTTCTTAGGTTTTAAGCACCCTTTTCATTGTGGAGCTCTAACAGTAAATGACTTGGTGCAAAGTGTTCTTTCTGCTGGAGAACTGGTAAACCAGTCCCTGCTCCTTTTGCTTTACTGTTTGCTACTATTACTGCTTCAGGTGTCATTTTAGACTCTCAGGAATTCAATTCAGCTTTGCAGAATCAACTGCGTAAAGACTTTTTTCTTATGCTTCTGGACATAAGCAGTCAGAGGTTATGGTTGGGTCTTATTGTGTGTTTTCTGGCATTTTCTGTGTGTTGGACAAAAAAAACTAGGGCCAAGTTCTTTCTTTACAGAGGAGGCTCTTTCTCAAAGGAGCACAAGGTGAATCACTATCTTCCCCAAGGCTTTTGGACTTCAGGAATAATATGCTGTGGTCCACACCAGAAGACTCCTCGGGGCTCAGCTGGCTGTGTCCTGTCTTTATAGCAGAGGCGAATTGGAAAGCTGTGATGAAAGAACAGAAGGGGTTTGGAGGAGAATAAAGATTAGTATGGGAAGGGATTAGATCTGTTGTGCTTGTCCTGCTGTGTCTTTCTGGGCCTCGATGGGACTGGTTTACTCCATTTTACATAGCTGCTAAGGAGGAATGAGCAACGCAAGCTCTACTATTACTTCTTCCTTCTAGAGACCACTGCCAGCAATTAATTATGTCAGAAGGCAGGGAAGAATGCAACTTTCAAATTGGAAAGTGGGAAAAGAAATGCCACAGCTTATGAGGGAGTTATTTCCATTTCTGTAGCTTATTGTGGTCTTTGAAATCCCATTAACTTACAGTATGATGCTTCTGCTGTTCTGGACTGAGCCCAGCCTCTCCAGTTAGCTGCTGTCATGAAGGAATATGAAAAAGAGAGGAAAAGCAGCAGAAGCCAGCGAGGGGATTCAGTAGAGCAGGAGTGGTCTGGGAGCCTCCAGGCATTTCCACATAAACCCCTTGGGTTAGAAGCTTACTTCTGAAAACAAAAGCAGGAGAGACATAAAGGTGGAAAAAAATCCATATTAATCCTTTGAATCTGTATTCATCTCCTGTGAGTGAATGAGAGCTTTTAAAAACACATCTTTTGTCTCATTTTTCTTTAGTATGGAAAGTAAATTTTCAGCAAGAGACTTGAAAGACTTTATCAGTTTTTCCTCCTTCTCTTGAGAACAAAGTGCTCTTTCGTCAGCCCTTTTATAGCTTTAAATGTGAAACTCTCTCCCCAGCATCATCGTTTCTGAAGAGACAATAAAAGCTGGTGCTAATGCTGTCATTTCTCACACTTCTTGCTGCTCCCTCTGAAACCAGATTTGTTTATATTCTGCAGATCTTACGAACAGAAAAAGTGGTTGAACTGTTGAGTTCGTGCACGGTGGGGTATAGCAAAGCAGAGAGCATTTAGGCATTAGCACCTTTTAGAGGGAAGGTGATAACTGTGCAGTAACTCCTATTTCAGAACCTATAAATAAAAGTAATATATTTAAGAAGAACTTCATTCAAGACTTAAGTGGCACGAGCTGAAGGACCTTTTCAGCTGGAACAAATCTGAACTTCTTCTTTCTGCTGTCAAACTGCAACCCCAGTAAATCCTAAATGTTTTCTGTGGATTTAGTGACTGGGGAGAGTTACAGTAATTCAGAAGAAACTCATGTCCTTGCCAATGCCCATTAGTCACACTTGCTGGAGTTCTGTCTGCTCTGCTCCTAACACCATCTCAATGCCATCTGGATCCTGTAATAGCGTCTTCCCAACGCATACGTTTTCTGCTCCATTCACTAGTTTCCTGTTCACCAATAGCTTTTTCCACATGGCCGTGTCCTCTTTGCAGATGGAGCCTCTGTGAGACATGTCCTCATGGGTGATATCCACACTGCTCTACAGGAGACCACAGAACACACATCTGAGAACATTAAAAACCAATAAAAGATAACAAAAGGAAGTCATGGCAGGGAATTGTCATTGGTTAAGTGCACTGAATAGCTCTGGACTGAGAGAGATTTTGGGATAGTGCCTAGATGCTGTTGAAACCCTTCTTCCTTTCTAAAGTAGGAGCAGCTTTTTTGTCTGGCAGCCCATGCTCACCATCTAAATGCTTTTTAGATAGACTAAACACACACAGTGTGATGTCTCCTGATTCTCACAAGTGTCATTTTAGGAGACCTGAGGCTGTAGGGTTGTTTTCTTTTGCTCCTTCTTCTGATGTGGGACAGCGACACATCCAGTGGAGGCAATATAAAGCTCAGTTTTTAAAGCAAGAAAATCCACAGGTTTGGGCAAACAGCAGTGAATCTGTGTTCTTGCACTAGATTAGGTCTTGCACAAGGCCATGGAGATGGCCTGGGTTTGTGTTGTTCCTGTGGAGCCTTCAACTCGGGGTTAAGCTGTCTGTATCTGGTGTAAGAAGAGTCTTCCAGAAATGCAAAGAAATCTTTGCCAGAGTTTAAATATTTTCATGTTTTCCAACCACTGTATGGAGAAGTTGGTAAATTTTCCAGGAATTAATCCAAATTATATTTCCCTGTATCACAAACCTTAAGAACGGTGTCAGTATTTCAGAAAGTTTCTTCCTGCCTTGTGCTGCAAGGCTGCTTTTTAAATGGGCACCAGCATCCATTCTGAACCAAATGTTAAGCTAGATCATAGAATCATTGATTGTGTTGGGTTGGAAGGGACCTTAAAGCTCATCCAGTTCCAACCCCTGTCATGGGCAGGGACCCCTTCCACTGGAGCAGCTTGCTCCAAGCCCCTGTGTCCAACCTGGCCTTGAACACTG